>BQKZ01005615.1:11915-41713 GCA_036244855.1 Temnopleurus reevesii | reverse complement strand
ATGAGGGAAATGAAACAACTACATGTACCATACGTCTTGCCATTCACTTATGATGAAAGACTTGAGTTCAAATGAAAATACACCTGTGTATTCTGGAATGGTTGGTATCTCTGGTATACCAATGCCCCCGTCTCTCTCTCTCTACCTGCACCCCTCCCCTTTCTCTGCCAACCTCTCTGCCAATGTGCCCCTGCCCCACCCATTCTATCCATACTATTTGCTTACACCTGAAAGGCAATACAGTCTAACCTTGTTTTACAGAGCACTGATATAACGAGCTCTCGTTATAACAAGCTCTTGTTATAACAAGCTCTTGTTAAAACAAGGTGATTTTCCTGGTCCCATCTTTTTTTTATTCTTTTGGATTTTAACCTTGATAAAACAAGGTTTCATTATAAAAAGAAAATATCTATGGTCCCAAGGACTTCGTTATAACGAGGTTCGACTGTATAACCCCTCTATCTCTCTCTCCCTTTCTCCTGTTCTTGATAAGTATCTCCAATTGTACCATCATTAGAATGTCTTTAGCAGGGCAATCATTTTTCCTATGCTCCTATAAGAAATGATATCATGATAGAGAACAAATTATGTCCATGCTTGTGCAATAGTAAAAAGATATACAGTCCAACCTCGTTATAAAGAGCACAGATATAACGAGATCTCTTTATAACAAGTTAGTTTTCCTGGTCCAATCTCTTTGTATTTTTTGAATTTTATTGTATTTTAGCCCTGATATAACAAGGTTTCGATATAAAGAGATAATTTTTCTGGTCCCACAGACCTCGTTATAAAGAGGTTTGACTGTACGTTCAGTTGTTGTACAGTCTATGTTGAACTGATCCAAAAGTAAAAATTTGACCTCTTTTGATTTATTTTTTGCTACCAGAACTCTTAGAGGGTGTTGTTTGAAAGTTGCAATTGATTGTAAATCAATCGCAAATTGTAATGCGCATTTTCATACGCGCATGAAACAATGATTTTGATTGGCGCGTTCTGATCAACTACAACTTGCAATCAATGATTTCATTGGTCCCAGCTCTTTATAGTTCTTTGTTTTTTACCCTGATATAGTGAGGAANAACAACTACATGTACCATACGTCTTGCCATTCACTTATGATGAAAGACTTGATTTCAAATGAAAATACACCTGTGTATTCTGGAATGGTTGGTATCTCTGGTATACCAATGCCCCCGTCTCTCTCTCTCTACCTGCACCCCTCCCCTTTCTCCGCCAACCTCTCTGCCACAGTGTCCCAGCCCCACCCATTCTATCAGGCAATATGCCCACATCACCCTCTACCTGCAGTCTCTTTACCAAGGTGCCTCTGCTTCAACCACACTACCCATACTATCTGCTTACACCTGAAAGGCAATATAACCCCTCTATCTCTCTCTCCCTTCCTCCTCTTCTCAATAAGTATTTATAATTGTACAGTCAAACCTCGTTATAAAGAGCACTGATATAACAAGATATCGTTATAACAAGGTAGTTTTCCTAGTCCCATCTCTTTGTATTTTATTGTATTTTGGACCCAATATAACAAGGTTTCGATATAAAAAGATAAGTTCTCTGGTCCCAAGGACCTCATAATAACGAAGTTTGACTGTAGATATGTTCAGTTGTTGTTCATTCGATGTTGAACTGATCCAAAAGTAAAAATTTGACCTCATGATGTAATATTTGCTATCAGAACTCTTAGGGGGTGTTGTTTGAAAGTTGTAAGTGATTGCAAATCAACTGCAAATCACTCGCAAATTGTAATGCACATTTTCATACGCGCGTGAAACAATGATTTTGATTGGCGCGTTCTGATCAACTACAACTTGCGATCAATTGCAACTTTTGAACAACACCCCATTAGACATGTATTAGTTGTCCTCTTGGGCATTCAATATAGTGGAACCTCGTTATAAAGAGGTCGGATATAGCGAGATACCTATTATAACAAGGTAATTTTACTGGTCCCAGCTCTTTATGGTTCTTTGTTTTTTCACCTTGATATAGTGTGGAACCTGATATTAAGGCAATTTTCATGGTCCCAAGGACCTCGTTATAAAGAGGTTTCACTGTCTTTCTATATTATCGACTATCTCAACTATATCCCAAATGAATAAAAGGTACTTTTTCCAACAAGTAACTCAAGAAATTGAACATAATCATAACACTGTCTACTACACTTCATATTGAGAATGTGGTATGAGGTACATTTAATCCATGAAATCCATCAAGATGTAAAGTATATACAACAGAAGACAAACATTATACATCTGTAGTTCATTATGCACACTTGTGGAGCTGTCAAAATGGTCGCTACCTTCTCTTACTGACCATACACTCTCGCTTTCACAAACACAATGATTGGCGAAAATATTGAATAAATTCTTTCTATCATTACGTCACCCAGCGGAATTAATCACAAACCTTTCAAACACATTGGATTCACAGAACCTTATTGCTAAGGCGCTACGGTGGTCTAGTGGTTATGACACTGGTCTAGTCATCCAGAGGTCGTGGGTTCGAGTCCCACCGGGTACAGCCTATGAATTTTTGTCATAGCCTCCGGGTGACTTCACACAGCAGTATAGTGTGTGTACCTCTTTGTGGGCCGTTGGCGACAATATTGAATAAATTCTTTCTATCATTGCGTCACCCAGCGGAATTAATCACAAACCTTTCACAATGATCATACTTTAAGTATTTTTAAAAAATCAATAATTAATTATAACACAAATAAATTGGTGCTTCACTGTTCTACAGAATTTTTCTCAAGCAATACAAAAAATAGAATACACGATTGTCTTTCACAAAAATCAAAAGGTATCATTTCATAATAATGAATTGACCGTAAATTAAATTTAAATTGAAACAAAGAAAATTGTCAAAGGTCAATTAATGTTTTGACCAGATCATCTAATCATTAAAAAAAAGTACTTTGCTTGTCAAGGACTTATAAGTATTACATACAACTTTGCCTTTGGTACTATTTTATAAGCATGTATATTCTTAGGAATGAATCATTCTGTTGTTTACATACAGTCATGAAATAGCACATAGATCAAAGTGAGGTGTAGGAACACAGTGCATAGTTTTACTGACTTTACATGGCTTATAAACTATATAAAANGGCGCCCCCCCTTAGTGTCCGCCGGGGGGCTGAGCACAAATTTTGGCGCCCCTGTCCCTTTGGCGCCCCCTTATAAGCGCATTTAGTCAACAAATTTTGGCGCGCCCCCATAGCCCCCCCCCACGGTGCGCGCATGTAAAAACTTATAAATCACTGTCTACGACAAATCTTCATTATATCTCCTCACTCTTTCAATAGCAGAAAACGTCATATTCTCTCCATTCCACCTGTGCTCCTTCCTAGGCCGGTTTCAACTCTTTTCAGTCCCTGGCCCCACGACTCTTGAATAGTCTCCCGGCATCTCTCTGCAATACCAAATCACTGAACCTTTTCAAGAAACACCTCAAAACCCATCTTTATAATTCCTAATGTAGGTGAATGTATGTATTTTTAAGCAGTGCTTTGTATCCTCTGGAAAAAACGTTATAAAAATTCAATTATCATTATTTATTATTATTATTGGAGCGTGCAGCTATCAACAAATCTCATGCAAAAATAATTTTGATTTCTGTTGAATCACAATTTCAAATTTTTCCTCTTTATACAATGTATTATCCCTTACTTTAGGCATGGAGGTAAAACAATGTAATGCTTTAGGATACCTATGCAGGAACTATACATACTAAAATAACTTGAGGATATGTGAAGTGATACAATATGTATGAATACAGTCAAACCTCATTATAACAAGCCTACATGTTCCTTGAGATCACCAAAATGATCTCTTTATATCGAAAGCTTTTCATATCAGAGCTAAAATACAATAAAATACAAAACAATGGGACCAGGAAAACTACCTTGTTTTAACGAGATCTCATTATATCAGTGCTCTTTATAACGAGGTTGGACTGTACAAGAATTTCCAAATTTGAAAATTTCTTAACATTTTTGTTAACATGTACAAAAACAACATTATTGGAAAACATATAGCACATTTTGTATGGATTTCTAAATTGTTTCAAGAATGCCGAAAACTGGTGAGTCATCTTGATTAAAGATAGCATCGGTTTAGGAAAATTGAGACATAAGATAATCAAGCATTGACATAATTAACTTCAATCCAAAAAAATTCAGTCAACACTGAAACTGTTCTTAGGGCAATATTGCTTGCTAAACCGAAGCTGAAAATGCATCTCTGAATTACTGTCAACCTGACAGTGTAATATTTCCATATTCCCCTTGAATAGGGGTATCACAAATCTATAAATGTCAGTGATTTAGAATACAATACCATCGTACATTCCACAATCACCAACTTAGCACATCCTTGAATATGCACAAGGGTGGATATTGAAATGGGAATCACTTAACAGCCGAATCAAATATTTTCTATTGGGAAAAAGTTTGTGCCTAATGACATTCTTTTTTTTTTTTTTTTTTTTTTTAAAAGATATTTGATTAAAATATTTGGTGAATCTCAATTCAATTCTTATCATGAATATTCTGGTAGGTTGAATCTCTTGGTTTCTCCCTGAGCAACATGTATTAGTTTGAACTACTACAGAGATAACACAAAGACAGATGGTGTGGATTATGCTTTTAAGGTGAGTAGGAATGGCATTGGCTCTGATCTTCTTTATCTCTAACCACAATTTTAGTGCCATGAGTGCCCAACTGAGGCATACAAAGCACTTAATCAAAATAAGATCAACAATATGAAAGGACTTAATTAGCTTAAAAGTAGCTCAGGTTTCCCCACACCATATATACATTACCACTACTTATCACATAAACCATACAAAAGTTGAACGAGAGAAACGCATGATAGTATTTACAGTTTGTTTGGCAAAACTAGAACAGATAAAACCTAAATGTTATGCATATGAAAAATACACCAAGATATCTAAGTTTCATCAAAGTCTCATGTTATAATACAAGACTTTAATGAACAAGAAAATGCTTGCAAGCGAGGTACATGATCATTTGTGCCGAGATGTTGTGTTTGACACACAATTGCAATAATGAACATTTTTAAATTGTTTGTTTGTTCATTAACCTTCTCTCAGGAATAGTTGAATTGATTTGTTGCATATATATATATACATGTAGTTTGTAATGCTTTATCATTTGAAGGTAAAAGGGTTAAACCAAATCTTCATTTCCAATAATAAGGAGGTATTTTTGCATTTGCTAGCATAGAAACACTTCAGGAAGGACCTCTGATATAAGTTAATACAGCGTTATGATCATGAGGTTCACTTAGGAAAATATTATGGCATAACTTAGCAAGAGACCTCATCCACAACATCAAATCCCTCGCCCAAATCAAAGAAATCTTCCTCACCCATCACCCCCTCAAAGTCGTCCCTGATGGCATCGCCTATTACGTCATCCACCACTACGTCATCCACTACTACGTCATCCACCACTACGTCATCCACCACTACGTCTTCCACCACTATGTCATCCACCACGAATCCATCAGGAGTGTCGATCAAAGTTAACATAGAGACATCTTTATTTGATGACTGCTCTTTAGAGGACGACCTGGTCGAGGCTCGGCTGGTGCGGGTCGATGAAGAGGTAGGAGTGCGACTAGATGATGAAGACGACTGCCTTGGCGAAGAATTCTGCCCCCTGGTACTTCTCCGCGGTTCGTTGCTCCTATCCCGTTCCTTTGAACTGGTAGTCTGATCTCTTTTACTGCTACGAGACTGTCTACTCTGGGTCTGTCGAGGAGACTCGTTTCGCGAAGACGATCTGGTCGTTTTGCTCCTCTGTTCTCTGTCCCTCTTTTCCTGCTCAGCTTTTTTCCTATCTCTCTCCTTCTTTTCCTGCTCCAATCTCTTCTTTTCTCTATCTTTTCTTTCTTGTTCTGCTTTCTTCTGTTCTCTCTCCCTCTTCTCTTGTTCCAATCTCTTCTTTTCTCTCTCCTTTCTTTCTTGTTCCAATCTCTTCTTTTCTCTCTCCTTTCTTTCCTGTTCCAATCTCTTCTGCTCTCGATCCTTTCGTTCTTGTTCCAATCTCTTCTGCTCTCGCTCCTTTCGTTCTTGTTCCAATCTCTTCTGCTCTCGATCCTTTCGTTCTTGTTCCAATCTCTTCTGCTCTCGCTCCTTTCGTTCTTGTTCCAATCTCTTCTGCTCTCGATCCTTTCGTTCTTGTTCCAATCTCTTCTGCTCTCGCTCCTTTCGTTCTTGTTCCAATCTCTTCTGCTCTCGATCCTTTCGTTCTTGTTCCAATCTCTTCTGCTCTCGCTCCTTTCGTTCTTGTTCCAATCTCTTCTGCTCTCGATCCTTTCGTTCTTGTTCCAATCTCTTCTGCTCTCTCTCCTTTCTTTCTTGTTCCAGTCTCTGTTCCCTTTCTCTTCTCTCTTGTTCTAATCTCTTTTCTCTTTCTCTTCTTTCCTCTTCCAATCTCTGTTCTCTTTCTCTTCTTTCCTCTTCTAATATCTTCTGTTCTCTCTCCCATCTTTCCTGTACTGCTCTCTCATCTCTTTCTCTTCTTTCTTGTTCTGAAATCTGCCATTCACGCTGCCTGCGCTCCTGCTCAGCCCTTTGCTGTTCCATTATCATCTGTTCTCTTTCTCTTCTTTCTTGCTCCAATATCATCTGTTCTCTCTCCCATCTTTCCTGCTCTGCTTTCTGCTCTCTTTCTCTCCGTTCCTGTTCAGCTTTCTGCCGTTCTCGCTCCCTCCGTTCCTGTTCAGCTTTCTGTCGCTCTCGTTCCTTTCGTTCTTGCTCTGCTTTCTTTTGCTCCCTTAACCTTCTTTCCTGTTCAGCTTTTTTCTGGGCTTGCTCTCTCTTTTCTTGTTCAACCCTCTTCCTTTCCCTCTCTTTCCTGTCTTGCTCAGCTTGCAATCTCACCTCCCGTGCTAATCTTTGCTCCTCCTGCTCTTTTCTAATCTCCTCAGCTCGAATTCTTTCTTGCTCCATAATCATTTTCTGTCGCTCTTGCTCTTGCCTCTGCTGTTCAGCTCTCATCTGTTCAGCTTTCAGCATTTCCTGTTCTCTAACTCTCTGCTCTAAAGCATTTCTTGCTTCAATGGCCCTCTGTTCCTGCTCCTTCCGGATACTCATCTCAAACTCCTGCGCCATCTTCTCTCGCACCATTTTCTCCTGCTGTTGTGCTTCAAGGAAAACCATCTCCTGCCTCTGCTTGGCCAAGAGAGCCTCCTCATGGAGCTTCTGCTGTGCTGCAAACTGTTCCCGGAATAAGATCTCTTCAGCTCTAAGCTGATCCTGCAGGAGTAGCTCTATCCTCAACTGCTCTTCCTGTTGCATCTCGATGCGCAACTGCTCCTGGAAGAGTCTCCCTTGCAGCAGCTTCTGTTGCATCAGTGCTTCCCTTTGGCGTTCCCTTTCTGCAAGCTGCTCGAGATGCATCTCCTCTGCTCTCAGCTGCTCAATCTTCCTCTGCTCGTCTCTCATCCGCAGCTCCAGCATTTGCATCTCCCCGGCTTTCTCCTCGCTCTTCTGCTTCTCCTCGAGCAACCTCTGCTGGAGTTTGATCTCCCTGTCCCGGCGGTCCTGCTCTTCTTGCAGCTGGAGATTTCTAAGCTCATTCTTCATCCGATCAATTTCTTCTCGCTGTAGTGATGTCATCCCTGAGAACTGTGCTTCCTTCTGGATTGTTGTGATCTTCTTTATAAGTTGTTGCTTTATCTGGAGGCTTGTACCTCTATCTCTTGGGTTCTCCGCAATGGATATGGGTGCTCCACCAAGAGATACCCGACTATTGTTGGGACCAGTGTTACCATCAGAATTTTGACGGGACAGTTTGCGGGCTTCCTCTGCTGGCTGAAGTGCCATTGCTACAATAAAACACAAGAGAAAGTTTAATATGGCTTTTAAGTCAGTAAATATCAAAGGTATATTCTGGGCAAAATAAACATGCTTCTGCTTTGTGCAATCCTCAAACTGAATCAAGTTTCAGTTTGGAATTCAAAAGACCCTTTCAACTTAATCTTTGCTATTGTCCAATTAAGTTGACTCATTCTGTGGACTTACAAAAAATTCAAATATACAGCCATAATTTAGCTAAATATTCCCACAAAAAATGTACAAAGACGGTTGTAAAAATATCTGAAATGGCTAATTCAGATAGTACTTATAACATTGACTTCCTAGGGGGTATCTACTAGTTATGTAATGTGCTGTGTTGCAAAAGTTTACTGCTACCTTATCTAAAGAAAACTGTAAATACTGTGACAAAATATACTTGATAGGATAAAAGTTTGTATACAAGTTTTTGAAAGCTGCGGTAACTCCTTATGAAGTGACACAGAAAAAGTACGAACTGTAGGTACTTTACATGGAGAGTGATATTCAATCTCTATGCTGTAACTGACGGGTTACATAGACTACATAAGTTTTTATTGATCTTCTTTTTCATATTTGTATTTCTTTGATTTGTCTTTGTCACTAGGTAAAGAGTTGCAGTGGCATTCATTGGCTTGTATACCAAACATGAAAAGTAGTGAATACATTTTGTGAGTGCAATCATACATGTACATTCCCTTCATAAACGTGCAATAACATTTTGCAGGTCTGACCAGGATTTCCTTGCGTAAGTTAGTGAATATTTTTTGTAACATTATTCCAGAATATCCTTTTCAACAAAGATCTGTGAGATCAGTAATTTGGACAAACAATCAAACAAACATGTCGAGCAACTCTCCACCCATTCTGTATATCAAATAGAACATTTTTTCAGAAAAGTGAAATGTTGGCTTTTCAGTTTCAGTATAGCATATTTTTTTTCCATGTAATTGGAAAGGGATCTTGTTGAACCCTCATTCTAAATTCTCAAAATAATCCATTTTCTGCACAAAGTAAATGGTGAGCTGTCGACTAGTATGTTGAATTCTGCTAAAGTTACTATGAATATAAAAAAAATTCTGCTAAAGTTGCAAACTGAATGATCCCCACCATCATGCATCATTGAACATTTGCATGATTCTTGAACAGTATTTCAGATTTTGCTCAAATTTTCAGTTTGTCTATCTCATATTTCTTCATTCACCAACCAGACAATAATTTTAGTAGTGGGTTCCCCTATAATGTCCTGCAAGTATTTGTTAGCTTTCTATTTATTGTCCGATTTCGTTAAAGTTCTTGTTGAGATGTATTTTTTTTCTGCTTTTAACCCATTCACTATTCCTTTTCGAAATTGGCAAGACTAATATTTTGTATTGTCTTTTTTATAAGACTCCAAAATTATTCTGACGTGAAGCTACCCTTTAATAACTCACCTTCTATTTTTTGTTTGTTTGCTTTGGCCTCTTCGTTTGCAGCTACAAAATTCTCATGGCGATTACGGGTCTGAAAAGTAATAAAAAAAAGAGAGGAAAAAGTGAAACAAACAGCAGACAAATCTATCTTAATGTTCACTTCTCACTAGATGAAAATGAGAGTTACAGAACCTCTCTATTGCATTCACCTGTCAACACTGGCCAACTTTTCTGTTTCACTTGGGTGGCCACAATAAATTAAGGCAAATAACAAAACTTACAGGGGATGCTGGAAAGTTGCGATTGATTGTAAATTAACTGCTAATCAGTTATGTGAAAAACAATAATTTGGTTGGCAATCAACTTACTGCAACTTGCGATTGATTGGAACTTTCTAGCAACATCCCTTAGTCCATTAAATCAAAGGCTTAATTTAAGAAGAAAACATGTAATTTAGTATCAGCAATATCAATAGGCATCTGTCCTGTAAGCGCATAGTGACCGTCGTATTATGCGCTATATAAGCATAAATTATTATTATTATTATTATTTGGACAGCTGGAAAATAAACTCTTGATCTATGTTCAACACATTGTTTGTAGGACAAATATGTACAAAATCTGTACGGTGCTACACAAAATTACACTTTAAATCATCTAAAAGCTGAGCAAAATATCTTCTCAGTAGAAAAAGCATATAGGTATTATACTATTGTTGTAATGATGGAAAATTTGGCTCAGCTGTTTGGTGATTCTCATAGTGAATGAATATCATCACTGTGAGTAAAATTGACAAAGGCCTGGGACAAAGAAAACAACTTTCATTCAAGTATTAACAAGAGCTAGAGACACACAAAAGAAATTCCCATCCCTCTTATTCTGCAGAGAAACAGGGAACATTGAACATTATCCTCTCTTCAAAGAAAATCAACATAATTGTGTATTTCGTTTGAAAATAATACAGCCACATTAATACTGCAAGCATTTCATTAAATAAAGTTAGCAATTCTTTATTTGAAATATGATATTGGTCCATTTTTAAATAAATTCATTTACGAAATAAGTGGAGAGTTTTCCCTTAAGTAATCACAGAGGTTGCCAACAAAAAGATGACCATCACAGATGAGAATGAAAAGTTTGAAAATTCAGAACTTTTGAATACACTTTTTGATTTTGCTCAAATATCAAATTCAACGATAGCATGATGATTCCAGGGGTTGGTTCCCCTTTACCCCATTTAGGAAAGGAATTAGTTTACAACAAATTCAATCACAATTCTTTTCCTAAATTGGCAACACCAAAACTTTAGATTCTCTTTTTAGAACGTTCCAATCAAATGCTGTTACCATTTGAATCATCTTCATAAAAAACTAGATGAATCCTCTACCGCGCACGGTCAAAATTTATGCCTCCGCCATCACGCAATCAGAAAGATATGTACGGTTTGTTCCATGCCATCAGAAATCAAAAACATTTTACAAATTTTGGGCACTGCCACCTTTGACCCGACGAACCCAAAATCTCATAAGTTCTTCCTCACATGCTTATACCTAATTGAGCTACACACNCCATTCTGCATATCAAATAGAACATTTTTTTCAGAAAAGTGAAATGTTGGCTTTTCAGTTCAGCATAGCATGTTTTTTTTCCATGTAATTGGAAAGGGATCTTGTTGAACCCTCATTCTAAATTCTCAAAATAATCCATTTTCTGCACAAAGTAAATGGTGAGCTGTTGACAAGTATGTCAAATTCTGCCAAAATTGCCAATTGAACGATCCCCATCATTGTGCATCATTAAACCTTTGAAGATGCATGACTTTTGAACAGAATTTCAGATTTTGCTAAAATTTTCAGTTTGTTCATCTCAATTTTTATCATTCACTGACGGAACAAAAATTCTAGAGGTGGGTCCTCTAAAACATCCTGTAAGTAGTTGTTAGCTCCTTTTTATTGTCCCATTTTGTTAATTATTGTTGACATGTTCATCTAACTTCTGCTTTTAATCCATTCACGACAGGTATTATTTTACAACAAATTTAATCACTATTCCTTTTCTAAATTGGCAAATTAATATTTTATTCTCTTTTTTTTTATAAGACTAAAACATTATTTTGACGTGGAGCTATCCTTTAATAACTCACCTTCCATTTTTTGTTTGTTCGCCTTGGCCTCTTCGTTTGAAGCTACGAAATTCTCATGGCGATTACGGGTCTGAAAAGTAATTTTAAAAAAGAGACGAGAAAGTGAAATAAACAGCAGACAAATCTATCTCAGTGGTTAGTTCCCACTAGATGAAAATGAGTGTTACAGAACCTCTCTATTGTATTTACATGTCTACAGTGGCCAACTGTTTTACTTGGGTGGCCACAATAAATTGATGCAAATAACACAACTTACAGGGGGTTGCTGGAGAGTTGATTGTAAATCAACTGCTAATCAGTCACAACTTGAGACACACAGCGTAATTTGCAGATGGTCTGTGCTTCAATGCTAACCATTCCGACCAATGTATGATAAAAATTAAACTTTAAATCTTCTACAATCTTAGCAAAATATATTCTAAGAGAAATCATATGGGTATTGTTAAAATGCCCTCATGAGGGAACATTTGGCTCAGCTGTTTGGTGCCTGCATTGCAAATTTATGGATTTATGACCAGCTTAGTGATTCTTTTCAGTGAAACAATTCTCTGCATACACTGACAAATTGTGACAGAATCAAATGGTCAAATGTAGTGGAGAATTTTCTTTCTCTTTCTGCTCATACATCTGGTACGTAACTTAGAGTACAACATCAAAAGTTATTGCACCAAATCTCAAAATGAGTTCTATCACCCTGAAAGGATTAACTGTTGAGTATTACAATCTGGTTTATGTGCTTACAGTGGCCCTTGCATGATGTTTGTTGCTCCTGCAGTGGACTTCATAGGCTAATTTCTTGGAGTTGAAGAACTTGGAACAGACCTTGCAGAAGTATCCCGTAACTGGAACCACATAGTTCTGGCCTGGATTACAAATGAAAGATGGTGATGATAAGTTCAGGTTGCCATGATGCCGTAAGAGTGACTTATTATATCCTTTTTTTCACATGCAAAAATTAGTCCAGGGTTATGTTTCATAAAGCTGTGCTTACATCTGCGCATGACTGTACGAATGACTGGTGATCCTTTCTTCGGTGCGATTTAGCACCAGGAGTTATCATTGAGTGCGAGAAAGAATCACCAGTCAATCGTATTGGCGATCGTAAATCTACGTACAGCTTTATGAAACAGAATCCTGGATTATCTTTAATCCTGTACTAACTCTCATTGGATGAAATATGTTATCATCTCCTTGTGGACGGGTGCAAATGACCTTGGTTTTAGTACGGTTTCTCTAAAGTGCTGGACAAAGGCTCTTAGCACCGTGGGAATAACCCAGCTAATTTGCACAGCCAACTGGTCTTGTACTAAAAGCAGGGTTATCCCACGTAAAAATCCATAAACCATGTGAGAAAACGAATCATTTTAACAACCAAACTTTATGTATATTACTCATTTTCTTTCATCAATGTTACTTGTTCTAATATTGTATATCATTTTTATATTTGGTGGCAGCAGCTTATACATGTATGACTTTTGACTTCCTAGCTGTCTACTCATTCTTTAACATTGCATATATTCTTTACCCAGTACATGTTTGCTTTTAATTTGAATGAAATTGAATTGAATTGAATTGATGGATATCTCTTTGCTGAAATCATTCTCGTGAAGATGGTTAAATGCTCAACGAGATGTTGAGAATGAGGAGGTCNGGCTGGCAGGGTGCTACAAGAATTTTTTTTCACCAGTTCCCCAGTCGGGCAACCAAGTTTTCAAATCACTTGCCCGAACAAAATTTCCTTTGCCCCAAATTGATGGCCTATGCCAATTTGTACATGTAGATGAAAACTAGAAAAAGCTGGGCAAGTGAAAATTTTATTTACTTGCCCGACAGCTTCATTTTGTTGCCGTGGGCATGCGGGCAAGTGGGTTTGTAGCGCCCTGCCTGCTGTAAGAGTGACTTATATCTTTTTTCACATGCAAAAATTAGTCCAGGGTTATGTTTCATAAAGCTGTGCTTACATATACGCATGACTGTACGAATGACTGGTGATCCTTTCTTCGGTGCGATTTAGCGCCAGGAGTTATCATTGAGTGCGAGAAAGAATCACCAGTCGATCGTATTGGCGAGGGTAAATCTACGTACAGCTTTATGGAACAGAACGCTGGATTATCGCTAACCCTGTAATAACTCTGATTGGATGAAACATGTTATTATCTCCTTGTGGAAGGGTGCAAATGACCTTGGTTTTAGTAAGGGTTCTCTGAAGTGCTGGACTAAGGCTCTTAGCACCGTAATTGTAGGAATAACCCTGCAAATTTGCACAGCCAACTGGTCTTGTACTAAAAGCAGGGTTATCCCACGTAAAAATCCATAAACCATGTGAGAAAACGAATCATTTTAACAACCAAACTTTATGTATATTACTCATTTTCTTTCATCAATGTTACTTGTTCTAATATTGTATATCATTTTTATATTTGGTGGCAGCAGCTTATATATGTATGACTTTTGACTTCCTAGCTGTCTACTCATTCTTTAACATTGCATATATTCTTTACCCAGTACATGTTTGCTTTTAATTTGAATGAAATTGAATTGAATTGAATTGATGGATATCTCTTTGCTGAAATCATTCTCGTGAAGATGGTTAAATGCTCAACGAGATGTTGAGAATGAGGAGGTCTGTTTCAGGAAAAGATTACTCAATGCACCATGAGGCAGAGTGCTATATAAACACTTGGCCGATTGCCTGAGGCAAGTGAAAATCATGGCCAGGCATGACAAAGCTGCTAAATAAAGCTGCTTGCCAGAATTGGGCAAGCCCAATTGCTGTCTCTTAAATAATTCTTTATTAAATTATTTTACGTAGATTCATTTTTCCAGCAAGTGATTTTCAGCCATTTCTAATCTTTGCTTGTCCAACTGGGCAAGTGCTTCAACAAAGCTATGTATCACCCTGTGAGGCCTACCAGTAATCTTCTTCAAGACCTAACCTAATTGAAGAGAGTTGATCAGTTGTCTCACGATGTGCAAACGTAGAACATTAGTATAGTGACGTAATGGCAGTAACCAATCACGGCACTAGAACAAGAGCATGCACCCGATCGCCCCGGGCCTCTACCGTGCCAATATAAGGCGTGTGCAGCGTAGTCCATCTTCATTATAGTCTGATGAAGGCTAGCAGTATACAGTAGCCGAAACGTCACTGTACTAATGTTCTACGTTTGCACATCATGAGACAACTGATCAACTTTCAATTCAATTATTCTTCACCACGATGAACCTCTTTCAAACCAAATATCTATCCTACCAATCATCTCGTTGGTATCCACGCCTGGAATCTTGGACTTTGCGAGCAGGTCATCATCCTCCGACGGCTTGTTGGTTTGGGATCCAGAGCTGTGTAGGTTATGAAAGGAGAGAGAGAGAGAGAGATTGGCAGGAGGGACAGAAAAGAAAACAATAGATAAGATAAATAAAACGATATAGTCAAATGGAAAGAATTCAATATTAAGCTTATCAATAGTCTTAGGGGGTGTTGCTCAAAATCAACTGCAAATCAACTGCAACTTTGTAAACTGTAATGTGCATTTTCATTCGCGCATGGTATGCACATTTAACAACACACGCATGAAACAATGATTTTGATTGGCACGTTCCGATCATCCGATCAACTGCAACTTGTGATCAATTGCAACTTTTGAGCAACACTCCCTTGGGGACACAATGACAAAATTTGAAATGTACTGTCTATGTTAACTATTGTGGAATGGAAACATTTGTTTCATGTAAATATCTGTATGTATTTGTATTTCCTGTTATACAGGCCCCTAGGTAGAACAGTACATTTAATACTGATGGGGCCAGTATCCTGTTAGAATAAAACGTAATAAATAAATAAATATAAATAAATTATTGATAGGTAATAAGAAAGGCAAGAGATAGAGACACGGAGACAGACAGAAACTTGAATGTACAGCTCATAGAAAAACGAAAGGGAACTATGAATTAAGTCAAAGCGCATACAATTTTACAATGATCTTAATTGGGATAAATATAGTGAAGAATATCATGCAAAAGGGCATTTTTAAAGCAGATATTTGTCAAACCGTCATCTCTGATAGTATCATACTGAAAAGGAAACATAACTACTAATGACGGATATATTTTCAATCATGCCAATGTAAGCTTTGACATATGAATTTGAATATACTTTTCAATATTGTGATACAAGCAAGGTCACATGATTATAAATAGACTTCTGATGAAAAGCTCTGTCTAATTCACATAAACCTCACTGTGAATTTCTGTGTAAGACAGCATTTGCTTATGAAATCGATGCAGTTTCCGGCATTCTACGAAAAGTGCAAAGGTGTTGGAAAGAACAATCTAGAGGGTGACAATGAAGAAAGGTTGGTGTATAATAATGTGATGTTGAGGTGAGCACTTGAACTGGGTTCATTTTTTTTTTCATTCCTGGAAAGACAAATAAATGATTAGTCATAGAGAATAAGAGCCATGTCAAACTATCCTGCGCTGATGTGACAGATATCAATATTGGCCAAACGAACACCATGAACTCAATTCTACTTCTGTGAAATATGAGATAAAATGCCCCTTCCTAGCTAAAACAAACAAACATGAAGTTTGAAAGTTTGCCATAGTACTGCAACTTTGAAACAGCTGATATGTTGACTTGATTATTAATTGTTCATTGTAATGTATCTAATATTTGATGTACAGCGCCATGAGCGTCATTGCTGACGGACGTGTGTGCTTCAAAAAGAAACCACCATTATTATCATTATCAATTATGATGCAAAATCATAAGTGAGGTAGTATCCAGGTGCAGAAGAGAGATATAAGTACAAGTATATAGCAATTATTTTTAAAATTACCTGGCATAGGCCTATAGCAAACCGACTTGTACGTAATCTACTGCAAAAAGCCTACAGAACTAAGAATTCTCAATAGCATGCATAAATACTGCACAGAGTTTCCCTTGAAATAGAGTCCAGGGGGGTGTTTCATCAAGATTTGTCGCAGCGACAAGGAGTCATTTTCCGACAGTTCCCATAGCAACTGTCAGCGATAGTGCTTTTCATCCAATCACAATCAAGGAATTTGTCAGTGCTGACTAATTGTCTCTGAGACAAATCTTGATAAAACACCCTTCCGATATAGCTCAAATCCCCAGAAGCTCTTGGAGAAGCATTCTAGGAAGCACTGCAGATACACAGCCCCCTTTCCAGGAAACCATGCGAGTATGTCGCTGATATTCACATCCATCACGCAGGATCCACGTGGGTACAGTTTGTGAGTTGAGTCTTGCGCGTTTATCTCTGTAGACAGATTTTACAGGTGAATAGGTGGATTGCTGGTAGCCTAATCCATCATGCAGGATCTATGTAGGTACACTTTGCAGAGTTTTGTGGGTTTATCTGTATAGACAGATTTTACAGGTGGGCCATCTCTGGTGTGTTGCATATAAACCTTAGGCAGCCAGGAAGTACCTAGTCCAAAAGACGTAAAGAGGCACTGAAGGATGACTTGTATGTATGTTTTTTCCACCACTGGTAATCTCCTCATGCTTGAATGGTGTTGGAAGCATTGTAGATGTGTTACTGCAGAAACTGGTTCTCTAAGTCTTGTGGAAACACTTCTGATGACATTCAGATGGTTTTCCCCTGGCAATTTTTTGGAGACATCTCCTCATGTTTGAATGTTGTTGTACGCATTGTAGATAGTTTGCTGCAAAAATTGTACTCTGTCTTGTGAAAAAAAAAATTTGATGACCTGCTGATGGGTTTCGTATGGCAACGTTTTGGAGACAGCTCCTCATGCTTGAATGTTGTTGGAAGCATTGTAGATAGTTTGCTGCAGAAATTGTACTGTAAGTCTTGTGAATAACGATTGATGACCTGCTGATGGGTTTCCTATGGCAACTTTTTGGAGACAGCTCCTCATGCTTGAATGTTGTTTGTAAGTATTGTAAATGTTTAACTGCAGAAATTGTACTCTACGTCTTGTGAAAAACGTTTGATGACCTGCTGATGGGTTTCCTATGGCAACTTTTTGGAGACATCTACTTTTCATGGTACAGTCAAACCTGTCTATAGTGGACACTTAAATCAATTCCCTTCAGGTGAAAATGCATGTTATAGAACCTGTCTGTAGAGGCCACCTGTCTATAGTGGCCACTTTTTCTGTTTCCCTTGGGGTGGCCTTTGTAGACAGGTTTGACTGTATACTTCATAGGACACCTTGTGAATACATCTCAAAGGCATCTTAGGAACTAACATACTGGATCCTTGGGGACAGAGCTTGCACAGTTTTGTAGAAACATCTCAAGATATATATAGGTCTCGATATGCATTTCCTCTCGACTGTTGCCTAAAAACCTCAAGAAGCCTGTTAGGAACTTGTCTCTCGGTCTTCTATAAACCTTTTTTGGTGACTTGCAAATATTGTCCTCTGGCAAACTTTTGGTGAAATCTCATGCATAAATGGTTTTGGAAGCATTGAAGACAGTTTACGGCAGAAACTGGTCCAAGAGTGTGGAAATACTTTTTGATGATTTGTAGATGGTTTTCCTCTGGTAACTGTTTGGAAACATCTTGTCATGCTGGAGAATTTATTTTTCATGGTGTACGCTTCTGAGAACACCATGTGATTACATCGCTCAATCCAAGGAATTAATGTCCAGAATCCTTGAGGACGCAGTTCGAACAATCTATTAGAAACATCTTCTGACACTTGTAGGCCTTAATACAGGTCTCCTGTTGACGGTTGCGCATAAACTATAGGTGGCCTGGTGGAAACTTATCTATTAGACTTGTGGAACCAATATTTGATGGCTTGAAGATGGCTTTCCTCTGGCAAACCTTTTGGAGACAAATCCTAATGCTAGAGAGTTCATTCTAAATGGTTTGCTTGTTGGACGTCTTATGGATTCGTCTCCAGTGATCCAGAATTTCTTCTGATACATGTTGCATCGGTAGTCTTGTGGATAAATTTTCAGATGGTTGAGCTATTCTGTACTGCATATAACCCATAAGCCAAAGGCAGCATGGTGGAAACTGGGCGCTGTTTCACTAAGGTAAGAAAGCTTTAAGAACGACTTTACGCTTGACTGTTACCGCTTCTAGTGCTGAATGGTCGAGAAGCTTACACGTATTACACTCGTTAACATACCCCAGTCATTCTTATAGTCGTGCGTAACTTTAAGAACAACTTGGTGAAAAACAGCCCAGGACTCTAAGATTTCGGGAAATACTTCTGGTTGACTTGCTTTCCTCTGGTAACTCCTTGGAATCGTTGAAGAGAGTGTACTTTAGGAAGTCTTAATGACATACCCAAAGTTCTGTAAGAATACATTTACAGAATCCATGTGAATAAACCTCAGGTAGCCTTGCGCATCAAGAAAATCCCCAAGAAGCATTACAGATTCTGGTATCACNCAAGAAAATCCCCAAGAAGCATTACAGATTCTGGTATCACCTTATGCATTAATAAATCTGATGAATACACATCCCTGGACCTTGAGGTACACAAGGCTTGACGATTGATACATCCCTGGTAGTTTAGATGATATCACTCCTGGAGCATTGGACATCAAGTTTGTAGTACTAGCGTAGAAATGTCTTCAGAAGCCTTGTGGAAGTGGTTTTGAATGATGCTGGAGCTACATGGATACATCTCGCGACTTCATTGCTAGCTGGAAAAAAATCTTCCTTTTGTCAGTCTCATGATAATAACCTCAGTAGCCTTGTAGGTGGATCCCGATCCTGATATTCATTTCTAGATAGAGGCCATGTAGATATACCATCAGATGAACTGCAGGAGGATATTTCATGAAGCTTGTCGCAAGAAAAAAGCAGTCACTCTCTGATAGTTACCACAGCAACAGTCAGTGATGGTGCTTTTCATTCAATCAGAATCGAGGATTTCATTGGATTAGTCCGTAGAGACAAGCTGTTCCTAGCGGCAAGGTTCATGGAACACCCTCCAGATGGCAATCGCAGTAAAGTATGATGGACACAAATCGTTGGGCCTTGAGGATAGCTTCGTATCTTCATGTAAACTTCTCGAGACACATTTCGGAAATAATTTCCTAAAAATTGTAGAGGGTATTGTATCTCAAGATCTCCTAATCAATTTTCCATTTGATATGGTTACAATATAAGCTCTTGAAAGCCTCCACATCTGAACCATTAGTATGGTGGGCACTTTCAAAATCTTTGTGCATAGAGATCTAACAGGCTTTAGAAACACCTCTCAAAGCTGTCCAATTGTAAATTGTCTCAATATAAGGAGATACATCTTCTACCCTCTGTAGATTCCTCAGAAAACAAGTAAGTGGGAGTCTGTGGTGATAGGCACTTCTTGAACATTGTGGATAAGCCAGTAACAGCTCTATGAAGTCTAAAGATGTATAGATGCACCTCTACTAAACCTTGTGTATGAACCTTGTGGATTATTGCAGATGGACTACTGGAACCTTGCAGAAATAACTTGGGAAGGTTTATAGAATTCCATCAGTGAAGCTTTGGACAGATCTCTTGCAGATTTTTAGCCTGAGGAAGGTCTCCACAGTCCATGTGGATTTATTTTTGAAGTATTTTGGACATAAGACCCTTGAGGTGACAGTTTCTCTTGTTGCCTGGCAAACATTGTTGACATTATCTCCACAAGTCTTGAGGGCACTTCAGACTCGGTGTATATAGGTTGTCTAAATGAAATGGGTCATCACCATAAATCTATCTGAATCATCCAGAAACATCCATGCCCTCCTTGTAGTTCCATGTGTACGATCTACAAAACCTTCAGCAAAACCTTATGTGTAAGCTTATGCAGAAGTACTGTTGATCCATTAACTAAACACAGAGTTATCTTTGAAACCTACGCTCAACCAATGCCTGGCAAATTGTAAGTTCAAGATGAGTGGTATTGGAACTTGGGTGAAACACTGGTTGCATCAGAAAACATCAAAAGGGTCATCAGAAAAGAGCAAAGTACCAATCAAAATGATGAATGCATCCTTGAAGCTGCGTAAAAATGATGGATTATCAGAAAGTAAAGTCCTACCTTGGTCCAAGACATCAATGTCATTGTGATTCTGTGATGCACCTTGTCCCAGTCAGTGAATCTTTCTATCACATATGTGATTATCCATGCTTTAACACAGTCATCTTATAATCGGTCTTCTTGGGAGATATAAGAAATTAAAACTCTGTTTCATCTAAAAATATCTTTAAAGATAAATATATCAAGGATATTGTCCCCTGTGTTATGATGCAGCCATCATACAGTACAGCATTGTTTTATTGCTAAATGTGAAATCTAGAAATCTATCATCTGTTCCTTCCTGGTGCAGGTTGTATTCAATCAAGAGTAATATCAACACTGTTGAAATACAGCCATCATAGTCTTGTTTTCTTCTAGATGGGTGTCCATCATCATCCCGAGGCAATGCTTCGTCAAGATAAAAAGATGCAAATTTTTCCTTGATGATCTGTGTGTCAGGGATACCACCATCGAAGTTGAAATGCCGTTTTTCTTCGAAGTTGAAATTATTTTTGTCATTGAAATCAAAATGTTTTTCCCCTACTGGAGAATCATCCTTGAGCTCATCCTCAGCAACAACACTAAAAAAAGTTGGTTATGCGCAACATGTATGCTACCTTGGCCCATGACATCATGGGTCTTGGTGTAGTGGTTCTGACTCTCGCCTTTTAACTTCAGGGTCTTGGTTTCGAATCCTACCCATGGCTTTAATTTCTTTCAGCAAGAAATTCATCCACATTGTGCTGCACTCAACCCACGTGAAATGAATGAGTACCTGGTAGGAATCTATTCCTTGAGAAAGCCTTTGCGCCTAATGGCTGCACTACTAAAGCCAATAATGCTGCAATTGTAAAGCGCTTAGGGAATTCTCATGAAGAGTTGATAAGCTCTACATAAAAGCCGTTCATTATTTTTATTAATCATTATGACTAAACTTCCAAACAATGGGATCATTCTGTGATGAACTTCGGTCTGTTCCACTTGGCCCAGAGAATGTCTTCTACTAAGGATGCCATCAGTGCTGAAATGCAGTCCTCATACAGCTTTGTCTTGTGGTAACCATGGCCGGTCTAAACTAAAAGGGGGGTGGTGCTGTTTCCATATTCATCCACAGTGATCAGGTCCAATCAGCTCCAATGACAAAGTCCAGTTGAGCTTGCAATCATTGCGATGAATTACCAAGAAAAATGAGTAGTATATATGAAGACACTTAAAAGCAGATGATATCAAGCTGTCTGATTTTTTTAAGTTGTTCGAATTTGACTATGCAGAGTGAAATACATAATCACCAAGAAAAGTCTGAATTACTACTTTTACTTATCTAAATCCCAAGACAAGACATTTTATATGTCACAGTCTTCTACTGCAATAGCAGAGATGTTCTAATCAAGATAATTTTGCGGGTAACATATGCTACTCTTGGAATTTTTTTCTACGTCTAGAAGACTTACCTTCCTATCTCCATGTCTACTTTTCCTTGCTGCCGATTGGATCCCGTTCCAGAGGATGCATGATGTTTCTGTGTCCCTGGTGGGAATGCTGTACTTTGCTGGTTTTTCTGATGGAATGTAAGCGGTTGATTATTCTGCCCTGGAGGGATTCCTCGCTGCTGATTCCCCGGCGGCTGTTGTTGTTTCGTCCATGGTGCGGAGTCGCGCCGCTCTGGAGACGTCATATCGCTCTCCTGACTGGCCATCGCCTCGATCATCGACAGCTCCTGATTGGACAGTGTCTGCGAACCTCCAGATGACTGCACTCCTGCAGCTGGTGAACTTACCCCATGGTGAGTTGCCCTATGATTTGATGCACCTGTTGTGCCCCCACCACGCCCGGCTCCTAGTATACCAGGCCCCTGGGTAGACCCGGCTCCTCTGCGACCTCCTACGGATGCTGGACTGGCCTTCTTATCCTTGGCAGCTGCACCTCTGGGACGATTGTAGCTTTCCAGCAAGGCTTCATCTTTCATCTGTTTGACCTTCAACTTCTCAAGATGTTCACTGGTCAAGCAGTGTTTTATGAACAGCTGGATCGAGATTGAAACACACACCAAGAAGGTATAAAATTGTAAATCCTAACTCATGTATCTAGGATGGAGTATACACTTTTTTTTTTATAAAAGAAACTTACCATACCTCAAAAGGTGTCAGATTTGTTCTTGAACTGAATCATAAACATCAAAATTAAATAAAATTTATGAGAATTAAATACATTATGTACGGCAAATTTGTTACCGAGATGTACATGATGATTTCAAATAAAATTCTACCGTATTTCAAATTTCATATTCAAGCAATATTACCATGGCTACAATGTACAAGATTTTCAACGGCATATCTAAGAAATCTTCTCTAACTTTTCTTGAAATTTTTATCAAAGAAAGCAACAATGCAATTAAAGAGAATGAAGAATAAAGGCAAGGCAATAAGCACAATTTTATATTTTAGATGTTCTTGACATATCTGCAAAGGTGGTGTTCTCTTTATATGTAGATTGTATTTTGGTAATGTAAGGCCTAAATTATGAAAAAAAAATCTAATTTCTCTGCATGCATGGAATAGAATGGCTAGAATTCACACTAATGGCTAGAATTCACACAGAAATTGTTTGTGAAGCCTGGTTGTTGTTTCCAAACAACAAAACATTGATTGACAGTATAGCAAACTTGAGCTCCAATTTCAAAGAATATATCAAGCTTGTTGTGCTCAGCAAAATTTTACATTTTAAAGGCTACGTGGATTCACACTCTTTTTGTCAATTTGTCAGATTTCTGTAAATTAGAGTTTGACTGACTTCAGAGAAGGTAATTCTAGCACTACTAAGACACTCACCGTTTGGGTTGTGAAGTTTAGAGCACAGATAGTGCACCTAAAATCACCTTTAGTCTTAGACTTGTCTGTCCAGTTAAAGTCTAGACCCTTCTGATTCTGGAAAAACATAAATACAAAGGATTAACATTCGACAGTAAAAGATTAGGACCTGAGACTTACAGAACTTGGAATGAAGAGCCAACATAAAGAAAATATCTATGAAAAAATTAACATGAGAAACTAGGGTGTCTTTGGAAAAATAAATACAGAAACACAGATCGAATTTGAGTTGTACTAGAAGTACCTATAACCCTGAATATCAATATAACAAGAATAAATTGATTTGAAAATGAATATTCCAGAGTCAGCTATTCCATTCTTTACATAAAATTGCCCCTCATAAAAAAATTACTTTACTATTTAAATGTATATTTTCTCTCTCTAAATGTGATTAATTATAATTTCATTAGAGTTGACTGGTATGGAGATTTCTTTGTTTAGTATTTCATGTAACTCAATGTGATAAGATTACGAAAACTTAACAAAAAATTAACAAAAATTAATTACGGTAAAACGGAACCTTGTTTAACAAGGTCCCTGAGGCCAGATAAATTACATCTTCATATTGAAAACTTGTTATATATCAGGACTAAATACAATTTGATACAGAGAGCTGGGTCTAAGAAAACATCTCCTTGTTATAACAACAGTTTGTCATACACGTCTCAGTGCTCTTTATGATGAGGATTGATTCTATTTGAAGCATCTGACTCACCTTATTTGAAGTCTGTCTGTCTCCTTGATCCTTTTGGCCTTGCTGGTTGGCATTCCTGAGGATACCTCTTAGCTTATCCACAGCCTCCCTTGCGTTACGCTTGGCGTTTTCCTCCATAGTCTTCCGCTCCAAATGGCCTGATCTTTGCCCCTGTCCAGCTGATGTGTTTCTGTAAGGTCCTTGGTTGTTGTCAATGTCCATCGGCTGTTCAGACACGCCATCTTTCCCCGAGGTCTTTTTCCTGGAGGCTTCTTTTTGCTTCTCTAGCTCTTCTTCCTGCTGGACTCTCTGTGCCCACTTCTCTATGGATTGCTCAACGGTCTGGTTCCAGCTCTGCTGAAAGAGACTGTCTCCCCACTGTTCGCTGCCTCGGAAAGGTTGTGCTCCTGGTCGGGTAACGCCTTTTGAAGATGTTCCTCGCTGGTCTTTGTTTTGAGCATTCTTCTCTGAAGCACTCCTTCCATGTTGATCCTTTGACGAGCTTAGCTGCGTGGACTTTTTGTCAAGACTCCTGTCCCGCCCTCGGCTAGAGCTGCGATTTCTCCGGTCATCCTCTCGACGTCGGTCACGACTGTCCCGTTGCCTCTCTTGACTTCTTGCCCGACGATTGTCTCTGGAACTCTGGCTACTGCTGTCATCTTTGCTCCTTAATCTACTTTCATCTAATCCTCTCTTCCTGTAATCATCATCCCTTGGTCTGCGGTCATCTCTGTCTCCCGGCCTCCGATCATCTCTGTTTCCCGGCCTGCGTTCTTCCCTGTCCCCTGGTCTCCGATCATCTCTGTCCCCTGGTCTGCGATCGTCTCGGTCTCCTGGCCTGCGATTGTCTCTGTCACCTGGCCTATGGTCATCTCTATCTCCCGGCCTGCGGTCATCTCCCGGCCTGCGATCTTCTCCGGGCCTGCGGTCATCTCTCGGCCTGCGGTCTTCTCCGGGCCTGCGGTCTTCTCCCGGCCTGCGGTCCTCTCCGGACCTACGGTCTTCTCCCGGCCTGCGGTCCTCTCCGAGCCTACGGTCATCTCGCTCCCCTGGCCTACGATTATCTCTGTCCCCTGGTCTACGATCTTCCCTGTCCCCTGGCCTGCGGTCATCCCGGTCTCCAGGTCTTCGGTCATCTCTCCCCCTGGATTGCAGCGCATCTTGCCTGTCATCTCTTGAAGAACCCTGGTTCACCGATCTTAAAGCACGTTCTCTCAATTCCTGTTCATTCCTGTTTTCTCTCTGTTGTTTTTGATCTTCTGCCCTTTCCTTGTCTTTCTGTTCCTCAGCATTGGGAATGTCAACAATAGAGGTTACAACATCCCAGATAGAAGACTCTGGACTACGACTTCTCGAAACATCCGTAAGCTGTCTCATCTCCTGTCTCATCTCTCTCTCCTGCTTTCGCCTCTCTCTTCTTCTTTCCTTTGCCCCCATCGGCTTTTCAGTTGCATTCTCATAAGATCCATGATCATCAGTTCCCGCAGGGAAATCATATGTCTGCCCTCTGTAATCGTTACGATTGCCAACACCTCCAGGAGATTCCTGCTGAGATTCAAGCACGAAAAATATACAATTGTCATGAATTTACTGTTCTTAAAAACACACAGACCTGGGTATTCATGTTCTTCTTCTTCTTCTTTTAAAGTCTGACGGCACACTAGTCAGTTCTGACTATACGTGCCATGTTCATGTTGGTAAATTAAGGACATTAAAACATTCATGATACAGCAGATGAAATTGAACAAACACATTCTTTCATCAAAATGAATTACCTTTTGAATAACTCTTCACAGAGTTTTCTGCTTGAAACCTAAAGCTACTAGCTGTATTGTATTGTATTGTACTTTAATCTCTAATCAATATCGGTTAAAGAGACATAATAATATATTACAAAATAAATCAGAATATAATAGATAAATTTACAAGTAAGAAAGAATTTGCAATAGAAAGATTGGTTAGAACGCCCTTTCAGCTGAGTCCAAACAAAAAGGTCTGTTCTTCCAAGGGGTCCAGATACAAATTTATCAAACAAGTATGATAAATTTAAAAACATGAAAAGCTTTTTAAAATGAACACATGACCGTCACCTTTTGAATACTTCAAAGAGAAAATCAAATCATGCAGTTGAAATTTAAAGCGTAACTAAGCGTCCTTCCTCAGAAAAAATACATTTGCTTCTAGAATAGTTCTATGAAACCATAGACCTCTATGATGAAACATCACTGTCTCATGATATAGAGTAAGTGAGAAAAATAACAGAAAAAATAGAAATTTTTGCAAAGAAATAATTGAGAATATACAGTACAGTTGGCCTTCATTATCCCATGCCAATACTGGAAGCTGAAAGAGAACACAGGATGCCAAATTTCTGAATTCTGTAACTCATGATATGGGACTGAAACGAAAAATGTCATTTTTGTGCTCTATGTTATGATTTCATGTAAAAAGCACAATATTAATTCATGCATTTTAATTGTATCAAATAGAGACAATCTTTTGAAATCAAGAAGTTGACGATGGATCGTTCCTCTAAAAATGAAACAAGAGAGTAATGAACTTGCAAGTATAATTAAAATCTATCCCAAATGCAAAATACTGGAACAGAACACAGGTGAGAAACCAAAAGTATTTTCCATTAAAATGAGTTAACATGAAAAAAAAAGAAAAAAGAAATTAAGAAAAGTTTCACACACTAGTGTACATCAAATGCTGCAAACAATGTTACAGATCAAAATCTCTCATAACAGCACAAACAAGATCCTTTGGAATTCAATAACTGAAAGATTGAACATTTCATGAGTGTGTGGATGAAAAAAATATCAAAACTGCTCTTTCATTTTTTATGTAATTCATCTACATGAACTCTACAAACCAGCTATCTCCATACGCATATATATTCCTTATTCTCTCTATCATAAGGTGTCTAAATCGGCAATGATCTTACTATGCAAGGATGTAATTTTCAAGAATTTGTTTACTTGTGGTACACAACACTCTGAATACTTTGAATGATTTTTTTTAATTGCAAACAAATTGTAATTCAGCCTTCAGGCTGCTTTGACTGACACTTTTAAATAATAAATCGTAGATCTACCTATGGCTAAGAGTTTTTTTTTCTTCAAACCTTTGAATCTTTTATATTGCAATTAAACAAAAACTGACATGAAAATACATGTACTTTGGAAGCCATAAAAGAGAACAATACTGAAAAATATGTATCAGTACTGAAATCAAATATACACTGCTTCAAATGTAATTACCCACCAGAAAAGTTGTATTTTTATTTGGTCATGTCAAAGTCCACCATTCTTTAAATTGACCTAAATGTTTATGAAATGGAGCAGACATCATCCATCGATAATCATAAAAGTCGAAAAATTAAACACAATTTCATGTCTAACAGTAATTCATTCATATGCTCATAACTTGCATTTAGAATTTGTATTTTGCATACTCATCAAGTTTTTGAATATTTCTTACACCTGAACACTGTATAGTACTAGAATAGCATTCATGAAATGAACCATCTTTGGCTAAAAATTATTTTCACAAGGTAAAATCCATGAAAACTGAGTACATATTTCATACTAGTTGTTTAGCTGTTCTAATTGAAATTTAGGCATGATGCCAGCCTCTACATGTACAAAGAATATTTTACAGTGTTTGCCTGACAGTCACTGGGCAAGTGATTAAAGATGTTACAAGCCATTCTTGAATATCCAGTTGCCTGAATAGCTCAATGACATTGTTTGTAGTATGTTGATATGCATTTTTTGTTCAGGCATAGAATACACTTCAATTTGGTACAAGCCCAAGTTGGAGTTAATTGGTAATATACATGTACAGTGGAAACTCGTTATAAAGAGATCTGATATAACGAAACATCTGATATGAAGAGGTAACAAATCTGGTCCCAGCTCTTAATAACTTATTGATTTTAACTCTGCTATAAAGAGATTACTACTATAGCAAGATAATTTTGATGGTCCAAAGCACCTCATTATATTGAGTTTCCACTGTATAAGGATGAAGAAAAACAAAAATGCTATTCATAAGGCAGACAAATGATCATTATGTATATATTTTACTAAGAGGGTGTTTTCTAAAGTAGCAATTCATCACAAGTTGCGGTTAATGGGAATGCGCCTATCAAATCATTGTTTCACGCGCATCTTATAAGAAGTGCACATTACATGTGGGAATAAATATGCTCATTACAATTTGCAACTGTTTTACAGTTGATTTGTGATCAATTGCAGCTTTTGAACACCAACACCTAACTAAAGTCTTTATCTGTTAGTGTTAATTTTCCTTCGTCAAAATTGTCACTTGCCCATTTGGGCAAATAACTTTAATAGAGAAATGCTTGTTACAGTACTTTGTGTAATTAATTCCAGTCTAAAGCCTGATATTTCAGAATAGATATTGATGGGTTAGTGCATGTAGAATTGAGGGTGTGAAGCCGCACTTGAACATGTCATTGCGAAAGAAATGGATGGTTATCGAACATATCAATGAGTAAACTTCAATGTTTGTTGTTCATTATCAAAGCTAATTTACTATAAAGTTGGGTTATTGGGCAAGAATTACTATACTATACTATTGATGCTTTTCCCACTTAATAAGATTAAATATTGAAGTCTTTAATTGTACAACAATGGTAAAGGGAGCAATAGCCATGAAGTGGGCAATTTAAGTATAGATCTACAAGTTTTATCCATCAATGGGTTGTGTCTAACCATGTTGAATAGTGTAAAGTTATGCACAAAATTGCACACAAGTAGTTACCCTCTCCTGACTGCACTAAATGATTACCCCTTTGTTCATGCCTGAGAATTATGTGCAAAGTACTGCATAACTTTAGGAAGAACTTTACGAAATACAGCCCAGGGCGGTGGTTCACCAAGATACAAAAGACTTTAAGAACAAATTTATGCACGACTGGTATCAGTTCTTGTGCTGAATGATCGAGAATCTTATGCGTATTACACTCGTTGAAGTGCTCCAGTCTTTCTCAAAGGGAAACCAACTCCTGGAATTATTGGGCTCTCATTGCGTTAAGCAAAATCAGATAAACAAACTGTGAAAATTTGAGCAAAATCGGACAACCTGTTCAAAACTTATGAATTTTCAAAGTCACAGAGATATGACGATCGCTACCGCTCATGAAGATCCGTGCGATCAGCAAATTTGACGGAATCTGTGACATCATGTCAAACAACTTCTCATTCACTCTGTACACAAAATTTCACATAAATTTTCTCCTTTCTTTCGGAAAAGTCAACAAAATGCCAATTTTCGGTTGGGATATAGCATATCTGTATGGATTCTACATGTATTTTGAGAAGATTAATGTCGCAACCTTACTCTAAATTCTATATTTATCCATTTTCAAAAATTCTATGTACAAAGTGAATGAGGAGTTGTCAGACATAACATCACAGATTCAGTCGGTATTGTCAAGCGCACGGATCCCCATGAGCGGCAATGATCGTCAAATCTCTGTGAATTAGAAAATTCATAACTTTTGAACGGGTTGTCCAATTTTGCTCAAATTTTCAGTTTATGCATCTGATTTTCCTTCTATCAATGAGAAAATGATAATTCCAGAGGTTAGTTCCCCTTTCAAGTTGTTCGTAACTTTAAGAATGATTTGATGAAACAACATCCAGGAAGTTTATGTATTGCTGCCTTAATCAGATGTATTATTTAAATTGAGAAAAATAAGTTTCAAGCATCTGCCTGGACTAAATCCTGGGGCTGGTATTAGCTTTGTAAACATTGTAG
>BQKZ01005614.1:27809-41260 GCA_036244855.1 Temnopleurus reevesii | reverse complement strand
TGAACACCCCTTCTCTCTCCGCCACAAGCTCATCCTCCATTGATCAGCTCAGCGTTCCATTTCTACTCAGATCAAATCCAATACACTCATCCTTTTAGATTCCATTCCATTAATCTACCCTTGGAAATTATCTGTGTGTTTTAGATGCATCTCAGTATAATGCAGTAGATGCATTTGAGTATGTTGTGGAATTCCAACATGCATACATTATGTACATTTCATGTAGTGTTCTTCCGCCTTATGTTTTGGAAACTTCTGTTTTCAATGCATACTTGCATGCACACAATACATGCATAATATGTATGCATTATTAATCAAAGTATGATAAATTGGAATGGCTAATGGCTTATTAGTTTAACATTTCATTAATCTAAGTTCAATTCATTCAATTCAAAGTAACATTTTTTTCCTTCCACAACAAGAAGAAATTCATGATGAGAACAAGCTAGAAATGTATTCAATGATAAATTAATTAGTCTATATATTGATAAATTGATGAAAGAGGGCGCAGATCCAGAAGCAGAGCTTGTGTTGGATGCACCAATGAATACAAAAAAAAGGAATACAATACTTTATTACTCATTTTGTCCTCATTTTGACTAAATGTATTTTCTGCAAATATTTTGCACAATAAAGTAGCATGTCTTGATATCTGCACTGCATAATAGAGCCAACAGTAATATATAGTGTGAAAATTTGACATGTAACTTCTCACTTCAATATTACGGTATGTACATTGGGTATAAGAATTGAATGCAGAACAAAAATAGTTTGCAAACAATCTTTGCTCATCCGTGAAATTGAGTAAACAATCACAAAATAACCCTTTACAGTCAAACCTGTCTATAGCGGCCAGCGACGGGAAACAGCAAAAGTGGCCACTATAGACAGGTGGCCACTATAGACAGGTTGGCGGCCACTTTGAATTTTCATAACATGAAAGGGATGCATGTATCAATCATGTTTCTGAATGCAGTCACAAGTGTATTATGTACAATTGCTTGCTTTACACTTTAATATTTTTTTTATTCTTACTTTTACATTTATCTTAGACTTAGACTCATTATGTTTTAGTCAAAATTATTTATTGTTTAGTAAAAAGACGTTTGAAGATTGTTTGATCCTTTTACAATTAAATGTAATGCTATGTCTGTCTATTACTTTTGTTTATATCTTTGTGTAAAAAAGAATGATGAAATAAAGAAATAAAGCTTGAAAATATAAGAGATTGCAAACTTGGAAAACTTGAAGAAAACTGGCGAGCGATGATTGTTGGTCCGTGCCGATTGGTGGAAAGTACGGATACTGCCATTGTGAGCAAAAGTTTCGTCTTTTATAGGCATTTCCCGGGTCTATGTCTTTGTTCATAAAGATTCTTTTATTTGCGTATAAAAAATTAAAATTCTCATTCGTAAGTTAATTTTTTATTCTAAAATAATTATTTTCTTTAGTAAAATATTATTTTATTATTGAAAAATATTTTTTCTTATTAAAAAAGAATTTAAAAAAAATTAAAAATAAGAATTTAGCTGAACGAGCCTGTTCTGGTATGACGCAATCATCGTCATCATGAATATGGATTAGAGAACAATGGAGTGCAGCGAAGGGTTCGCGAGGTGTGAAGATCGTTCTTTTCAACCATATTAAACAATACAACTCCCGGTTTCGTGATGAATAGGGGTGTTAAATACTAATTAGTCAGCATTTTCTGATGTTTAAGCGTGATATAATCTATCAAAGCGGTATTTCTTAGCTGAAAGATGGCTTTGAATGCCGTGATCATTGTGTGTCAATGCGACGCCGACGGTGGTGAGTGAGTGTGAAATTGTTATTGACTGAGTGAGACTCGGTGAAGAACTAACAAACGCTGTTTCATCGCGAGAAATACAAACTTTTATACATGAAGTAACGTCAAAATCTTGATATTTTGGCCGCTATAGGCGGCCAGTTATTGACCAAGGGATGCAAAATGGGTGGCCGCTGGCCGCGTTAGGCAGGTGGCCGCTATATACAGGGTCTATAACACTGTATTTTTCTCGGGGGGAATTTTTACTGGCCGCTATAAACAGGTGGCCGCTATAGACAGGTGGCCGCTAAGACAGGTTTGACTGTATTTGACATTTTTGTTGACTTCAATTTAATATACACAAGAATTTTTAAAATTCACTCTCCTGTTGAGTTATGTATGTACCATTAAAAAAGTTACGATAATAATGATAATATCTGAATATAGCACTTTCTACAATGTCTCAAAGCTCTTGGAAAAGAAGCAGGAAAGATGAACGAAAAATGATTCATACAAAGCAAGTACATACAGTTGATGTGGCAATATGGACTGAAACTAAGAATGCTGACTAAATAAATATAAGTGTTTGTTTCTATTGAATTCAAAGAGAAGGGGTTTGTTTTAGTTGTTTTTCTGAAAAATGGTTCTAAAAAAATCAAATACTGATTTTCTTTTCTAAAGAAAAGCCTATCCTGGGAGGGTTAAACACCAGACACAGGTATTATCGTACTGGAAGGATCGTTTATGAGGGCATCCTCGCATTTTTTTTTTTTTTTTGCCTATTTACGTCAAGGATTTCACTCATTATATAGGCCAAGTAGTTGAAGGTATGGCATGGATATTATTTTTCACAAGGACTTGCAACAGAACCCATTTTAGTACAGGATAACATCTTCACATTATGCTACAATGCTATTAAAGTTATTGTACAGCACTGCTTAATTTTGATTCACAGGGAATATTTCATGCAGAAAGATTTGAACAGTGAATACTGTACTTTTTTCAAAATGGAACCTTGGATACATAAACTACTTCACTCATTATATAGGCCAAGTAGTTGAAGGTATGGCATGGATATTGTTTTTCACAAGGACTTGCTACATAACCCATTTTGGGACAGGATAATATCTTCACATTTAATACTCCTATAATGTACCTTGTATGCAAAGTTAATGCATAGCACTGCTTAATTTTGCGTCACAGGAGATATTTTATGCAGAAAAATTTGAATAGTGAATATTGATGGTAGACAAATTTACTGTGATTAATATATAGTGTACGTATATTTTCACAATATTTAATATGAAATTTTCGCTTTGGTTTTGTTTTTTTTTAAGTTTGTTCATGAATTCGCTAAAATATTCATTCACGAGAATGTCCATAGACCTGTGTACAATAATCGTACAAAAGGTAAAAATGGCACCTTGTCTACATGTATGTGTGAAAATGCTCTAAAATTCAATGAATTCGCTAAAATTGATTTACTCTAAATTATTGGCTTTTGCAGTGATGGAAAAACTACTGCTTCAAATTTGGAAATATTGGAGGCAATGCCTTCAAATACAGAGCATATTGCAGCACTGTACCAGAAATATATTTCCTTCGTAGCCTCTGAGATTTTGGAATTATTTGAATGACGCATATAATCTAGGTAAAGGCAACCTTACATCCAAATAAATGTTACTTGCAAGTTTGATTTGTACCTAATTTCATCATTATAAGCTTGGTAAAGATAAACTTGCAAATGTTCAAATAAAGTATACTTGCAAGTTTACTTTGTTCCTTCTACAAATTATTAAAGTTCCCAACCTTTGATCACAAGCTACTCCCCATTCAGATATGTGTTTATCCCATTATACCAAGTCTTAATGAATAAAGTAAACATAATTTCTATAAAAGAATGGCATTTTAAAGTCCTAAACTGTTTGTTCTGTCACTTAGCCAGCTATGTAAATTCTTTTGGCTGATGACCTTTTCTTTTTCCAGATGATATTCTGAAATTTTGCTATTAAATTTCACATGAATTCAAGTTCAATTCCTCCGCCAAACTTATTTTCATTGGAAAACAGGGGTAAAGCAGAAAACTAGAAGATTTATCCTCCATTGCCAAATTTCTAAAATTTCACACATTTTGCTAACATTCTTGTTTATTTTTTTACTCTTATCTTTTAAATTTGTTTTGTGTTGTACACTAATACATCAAAAACCATCAAATTTTCATATTATCAGTCTATCTTGTATGTGCATAGTGGTACACATCAAAGTAATTGGTCAATGTGTAAGAGGGAAAATTATTTGAAATGCTTTTTTTTATAATTCATTTTATAATCTAGAAATGATCCCAAAGCACAATGAATTTTAACTTTCTCATTGGTATAATATTGTGTACATGCCGCATGCCCAAAATTACACTCTCACATTCACAGAGATGTCACTCATTCGGAAGTATTTGAGATCAAAATTGAAAACTGAATAGCGAAACAAAAATGAGAGCAAACATGACAATAACCCTATTTTAAGCCATTCACCTGCAATGAAAGCTTTGAATTCCTATGAAAATACACCCAAATATTGAGGAACTGTTGGCATCTCTGCCATGAACTACATGTAGTACTGCATAAGAAATAATTGTGCACATTTCTTCACAATCGCGAGCATTCGCAACGTCTATGGTATACAGAAGAGGTACACTGAGTGTCGCACCGCACCACAGANGGTACACTGAGTGTCGCACTGCACCACAGAAATCTTGGCCTTGGATATTAATCAAATTAAAATATGTGTGTCATCAAACCGTCAACACAGTGGGCTATTTCAACATAGAGCAACCTTTGTTAACGGTGGAGATACTCACAGTGTGATTAATTGTGAGTCATGATTACAAAAAAATAATGATCTTTATAGGTAATTATTTTCTTGCTTTTATAGCAGATCTATATTCTCCATACTGTTATTTCTCTTTCAACTTTGTAAAAGCGCATAGGGACATGCCATGGCAATGTGTTATACTCTTATATAAGATCTGAATAATTCTTATTTTGAAGCAATGCCTGTACAACTACAAAAGAAATGAGAACTAAAAGGAGCTAGCATTGAAACATCCCCATCAACACATTTTTAATGGATTGAATCATATGATAATTATAAAAAATATGATTCACATGCAAAACCACAATACAAAGTACAAAGTACAATGTAACTGTAAATGATGCAAGAGAAGGGAATAATAGCAATATCAATAGCAAAAGAAAGATTGCAAGAAAAAGTAATGGCATATGGGTATGCACCAATTTCACGATTTGGCATTTTCAACAAGAGGATTTAAAAGAAATTAATTAAAAAACAATAGATCTCAATTATCAGAGAATTTAGTTTCCAATTCTTGTTTTCCAGGTATTATATTTTCAGTTTTTATTTAATGTTTTGTACTTTAATAAATCCTTGACCCCCAATTCCATGCAAGAAAATGATGCAAATTTGTCCCAAACTGAACCAGGATTGTAAGCTTTGGAAATAAATGTATTTTTCACGGCACATGTACATGTAAACAGAGAAGAAATAGCAAATAAAGAAACACTTGTCCTGCAGATCTCGACCAGCCGCCATCGTTACACAGCTGTTGTCGGCTAAATTTCATTGGATGGCGGCGGCCGGTTAGGTCTTAGTAATATTCGTTAAAGGGGAGAGTCCACCGAAAATATTCTATTTTTTTAATAATAGAGTTTAACTTTAACGGTGCATTAGAATGCGAACAATTAAAATTGGTTGGGGAATATGGAAATTCCATTCAATTATATTTTTGGGGGTAAATTTCTCATCAATCTGCAAATTGGCAAGACTGCTGACATCACATCTTATCATCTCCCTTATTCATATTTTGCATGTAATTTTGCGTTCTGTAATTTAGACTTAAACATTTTCTAGACACTTTGGAAGATATTAAAGCCATTTTTCTGAAAACACATTGTCTGGTAGAAAATATGCAAATTTTGAGAAAATGTCAAATTCCATGTTGAACATAGTGGAGAGCTGATCATATCACCTTTGTTTCTTATCAGATTTGCAGAGCGAAGGGAATTTCAAAGATACATGTAGTATATAAATATAATATCCTTCTGCCCAGGACAATTTGAATTTTTCTTTTTTTTTAGTACAATCTGATCAAATTTAGATGTTTTGGTTTATTGAAAAGTCATGTATTTGGTAGACTTCCCCTTTAAACAGATACGTGAACTTGTAATGAACTCAAGTCTCTTTGGACTTCACATGATGATTTCAATTGAAATGCACATATTTATATTCAGTCCTGTCAAGTTGGATATCCCCTATCGGAATATTGATATGATTTGATAGGGAAATGATTATACTTAGTTTGGCAATCTGAATACAGTAACCAAGCCAGAAACAATTTAGTACAGGCTGTAAAATTACACTGTAGAGTTGAGTTTTACTAGGGCAGCATAAGAGAGGGCCAGGCTGGGTGGCAGGGCTTGGGGGCCGCAGCCCCCTCCCCCTGCAGTTTTCTGTAAATGCATGCAAACATAAAAATGTAAATGCATGGTGGTGTGTAAAAAGGTAATATATGTACAGCCATCCCAATTTCCATATTGCTTCCATAAATTTCTAGGATTGTTTATTTCTTTTTGCCTTCGTGATGGGAGGAAGGGGAGCACTTTTATTTCATTCTCTTCATATTTTTACTTTTGTTATTGATAAATACATGCACATTATTACTATCAACCATTAGGGGCGTTCTCACTAGGGTGAATTACCGCGATTCTGACGTCAATATTATGATCACCCTAATTCGAAGTGCGGACACAATTTTCTGGTGATTCGGACTGAGATCCAAATCACACTTTTGACTGCACTTTATTCAAGAATATCTCCGTCGACTATAGTGTGAACAGTAGGTTGATGTACATGTAGACATCAATGTGATTTATATCTGCCATACGGGTACATTGAAATCTGTGAGACATTATTTTTTGAGTAATCAAGCGCCATGAGAGCGATACTGCAATCGCTCTTTTAGGCACCGAATCTAGATTGCGTTTTGAATCATCTTGTAGGGGGTGTTGTTCAAAATCAACTGCATCTTTGCAAAGTGTAAAGCAAATTTTCATTTGGATGCTTAACAAAACGCGCATGAAACAATGATTTTGATTGGCACTTTCCTATCAATTGCAACTTGTGCTCAATTGCAACTTTTGAACAACACCATCTTAGTTCGAATGCTGACTGAATAACATCAATGTTCAGATCAAGATCCAAGTCACTTTGAAATCGTAGTGCGAATGCCCCTATTAACACCACGGACTGGTTTATCAGTCTAATGTCACTCTGAAACCATGTGACAGTGACCTCAACCCCACCCAAATCTGAGAAATCTGATGGAGGCAGCCGCTATATCAGGCAATAATCTGTGTCTAATGGATGCACCAAAGAGATGTTTATTAGCAATCAATTTCACTGAACCCTAGCGCAAAGTTCCTGTCCCCGTGACTGCGTCTCTATTGAACAGATGAAAAAACACTTACAATTTTTCTGAATATCTTACGTTCACGGTATACACCTTCGTGATTTATCTGTACAAAATAAACACCTATATATCAGGCTGTAGTAAAGCAGCAAGCATAATGCATTAAGCTTCATTCGTGTATGTAAAAAAAAAAATATTTTTTTTATTTAGTGACCGTCAAATACATTGTTTTTTTAAGTAATTTCATCTCGAGGATATAAACAGTCAATTTTACTATGAAAACAGATTTGATAATCAATATATATGAAATGGAGAAAGATAGCATGACAGTCTGAGAGGGAACCACAAAAGTAGCAAAAATATTTCAAAAAGAGTTTTAGGACAGATTTTGTAAGGTTGCAAACTTGTACAATGTATTTGATCCTGAGATTGCTATAAAATTCTGATGTATTCTGTCTGTTATAAGAAAAGGATCTTTTGTACCAAGCACAGCTTTCTTTTTCAGTTTTGATTCCTCCATAGAGTAGCAAACATGTATGAATGCTACTTATTCACAGTTTGTGGTCGTCTTCCAAATGATCAAGTTTATTTAGTGACTAAACTAGGTTTGCATTTATCTTTAACATGCATCCTTTACAAATATGAATTTGTATGGCATTGTGCTTGTTGAATGGCAAAGTCGGAAATGGCTATTAGTTCCAGGAGAACGACATATATTTTGATAGAATGGGAACAATGTACACCCTGCTGATTGTGAATCATCCTTTATTACACTGAAACCAGGAGGCCTGTTCACACTAGATCAATTTACCAGTCAGACATGTCTATTTTCAGAGAAAAGTCAAGTCGGAATTATGACTTTTTAAACTTGTTTTTAGGAACACAAAGAGGGATTTATATTTCTTAGTTTCAAAGATTTTCTATCTTTTTTCCAGTGGCATCTGTGATGGTTTGTTGTTTTTTTTGCCACGGGCATCGGTCATTTCACCAAGAGTTTTTTTTTTTTACTAGCATTTATTTCTATCAGTGAGAATTTACACTTTGCAACTAAGAAATTTTGGTAAAATATATGTATTCTTTTTTTGTCCAATCGAAATTAATGTTAGTTATTCCACGAAATAAAGTTGTCCTCAAGTACGGTGTTCGGTGTTGGTGTTGGCGTTGAGAGAGCAAAACGGTCCATAAACCGAGCACCAACACCGTTGGTCAGTTTACAGAAGTGATACAGAAATGACCGGAAATATGTCAGAATCTTGCGAGGTCTACCCCATACACTGACAGACTTCAAGTTTGGTGTTGAGGCTGGTGTTGATTTTGCTGCAAAACCAACACCAGCGTTCAACACCGTACTTGAAGTCACCCAGTGTGATTAAGTTTCCAATCTACCAAACCAGCAGCTGAAATAGCTGGGATCTTTCCTTGACAGTGCACCAAGTTGTTTTACATGCTTTCATTTCTCGATTTCCTTCTGTCGAAATGTCACAAATTTGTCCGTCATGTTGTGATAGCATTGAGAGGTGTTGAATTTGAGCTAACATGTTTGGTATCTTTGTTATTCTTGTTCATTCCACATTTAGAATGGTAATGTGCGAGGTTTATGTTTGGATGTTCGTTTTTGTCCGCCTCCCCGTCCTAAACCCATCACAAAAGCTTTATTATTTCAACATGATAAGACTTTTATTGAAGCTCAAGGGCCTGTACTATAACAAAGATATGATAAATTGACAATTAATTGTGTCTCTATGGTACAAATTTTTGCCATAGACTTGCGATTGATATTTATTGTAAGTTGAATTGCGTCTTTACTATTACATGCCCCTGATGTACTCTTTATTTTCATCAGAATTACTTATGATACTTCACATCTTGAGATTTGCCTATAGTTCATTTGGCATTTTCAACAGTTTGAGGGTCTTTGGGCACATTTCATCGCCTTGCGATCAAGTGTGAATTTCTAATTGCAAAAATTTGCGTCATTTTTTAAATTAGTTTGTGTTTGTTCTGCAAAACTGGGTGATTTTTTTTTATTATAGTAAAAAATGTATTGTCTTTCTTGCAAACTTCACAAGAGTGGTCTTTACCATGGACCTTGATGCCTTTTTTGTTGTTGTTGTTTTTTACAAATTTGCATTAGATTTTGTTGGAAAGACTTTTTGATGTGACAAAAAATTACAATTGAAAAGAAAAGACTTTGAAATTCATGCATTTGGCAAAATTTCTGAGATAAAACACAGGGCATTACTTACCTTTCATGATTCGGCAGAAAATAAAGCGTACCCTAGGACCTCCTTGGACTTGCAGTGGTTCATCATTTGGTCAGAATCTTGTCATACAGATAATCGGATGAGGAAGAATATCATGCAAGTTGTATTATGAGTTAAAGGGGTTGTTCACTCTATGCCCTAAAAAAAAGTAATCGTACCCTTGGACCTCCGTAGACATGCAATGGTTCATTGTTTGGTCAAACACAGCATGATGGGTTTTTGACGACTTTCTCTTTCCAAGGATATCACCATGCGGTATGACATGCTTCAGAATCTTGTCATACACATAATCGGATGAGTAAGAATATCATGCAAATTTTCTTGTGAAGTAAAGGGGTTATTCACTTCCTGCAGTGAAAATATCATTTAAACATGGATTAATTATGACTGTTGGTCATAGAATATTGAAATAGTATAGAATAGAGCATTTCCCTTTTCAAAAATATGAGTGAAAATGCAATCACTATTAGCAGAAGTGGCAAAGGCCTGGGACAAAGTAAACAACCTCAATTCTAGCATTAGCAGTACCGAACACAAAAGAAATTCCATCCTTCTTATTCTGCAGAAAAACAAGTATCGCACATTTTTTTTGTGAACATGAAGCTATTGTGAATGTTTGTATGATGTTTTTTTACCCTGGTTTTTAATACTTTTTCACAGTCTTACTTTAATTTCCTAAGGCTTATTTATAATATTCATGATCTGTCTGTTGCTCTTGTAATAATTTTGTCCATTATAAGCTGACATTTTTTTTAAGCCCAGAAAAAGTGAATTGAATTTGAACTTCAGAATAATTACAAAAGAATCCATATTTTCCACACATTGTTCAATGAACGTTTGATGTGTGCACTATTTCTTATCAGATTTTTCTTCTTTGGGTTTTATCAAAAGGCAGCCTTTTGATATGATGCGTATGTTTATCATTTCATGAATTCCAGCAGTCGAAAGCACACAAAATACACTGGGGACTTTGTTACAACCAAAAAATAATTGGTATGAGAGCAAATACCTCACCAAAGTCCCTAATGCGCCAGGGGGTGTTTTACAAATATCCTTTTGAAGTTCAAGTCCATGAAAACTCCCTTTGAAACACATTTTTATTTCTGCAAATGGCATGTTCTAGGATTTTTGATGGTCTTCATTCAACTGTTGCCATTTACATGTATAGGCATAAGTAAGGAATCTTTGTTGGATTTTTGGAGAGTTGTTCTTATGTATTTTTTTTCATGATTTTCCATCCTCATAAAATGAAGCATTGTGAATTCATTGATTTTGAATATAAGAAATAGTTTGGTCAGTCAAAAAAGGTAGGATTTTTATTAATTTAAAAAAAAACATATTTCATGTGGAAAATAACGGTTAGAAAGAAAAATTAGGGGGGAAAAGGAGTGGCCCTTTCCATTTTCAGAGGGTCAAGCAGTGGTCCTGCGAAGATTGGTGAAACTGTTTTGTTCATATTCCTCCTATTTTATTGTACTTCTTAAAAAAAAAAACAATTAGGCAAACAGTATTTAAATGTACTCTGTAGGGGCTACACTCTAGCTGTTTACGTGGAAGCTCCAGTAGCTACATGTAGCTAATGTCATTAGATTGTTAGTGGGTATCCCGAAAATAGGGTTGGCACATTATTTGTCAAAGCTTAATCATAATTAATTTTGCAATTGATTGAGTAAAGAAGGGGGCTGCTTTATATTTATGATTAATAACATGAACATCGCAGTGAGATAGATTTGCTTAGATGTGCGTGTTGGATGTAGGAATGCCGAAACAGTGTGTTGGTGCACGTTGTGTGTCCTCCCACACTTCTTGGCAGGAACAGATTGATTCAGTGTGTCGCATCCTTGCTACAGACTTCATGCATCTTGATTAGTCTACATTTGCAGACCCGATCCTGATTGTTTATGGAGAGGTGCAGTGATAGTTGGAGTTACTGTGACTTTCATGACTGGCTGCCGCACAACTGGCTGCTTTTACACTTGCCCATCGAAAATGGCATATTTTGCTATTAAAATTTTTATTGCAAAACTGGGCAGTAGATAGGCTGTCTGAATTTTGGTCTGTGATTGCAGACTATTTAGGTCATAAAAAATGGGTGTATTGAATTATTATTTTGTTTTTCCTCAGGAGTGAATATGTGAATGAAAGAGAAAATCGATATTTATGATGGTCATGTTTCTTATCAGAATCGCCCCGGGTGACCGTGAAGCAAAGTGTTTGCATTCTTACTATTTACAATATTTGTATGTTAAGGAAAAAAACAATTATTTTGATGCCCTCAATTGATTGACCCTCTTAAAAGGGCCTGGCCTAAACCTTTTTTTTCTCTCTCTTTGAAAACAAATCTAGCCACCAACAATAGGCGATTTCAAGCGATATCTCACAATACCATCAATAATGAACTGTTAATTGGCACTTACAATGTAGAAAGTGACAGATGGATGTCTCCTACTTAAGGAAATTTACCACTTTCACCATTTAATATTAGAGATATATTGTGCTGTGTCGGACGGACACCTTCTGCTGTAATGATAGCCAACATTAGGAAATGTAATAAATAGGCCCTAAGTTGTAAAACAAGCATGATTTTTTTTTTTTAATCTAAAAGCTAACTAAAATGAACACACTTGCACGAATGTCCGTTAACAGGAGCGGGCTTCTCAGCTAAGATGAGCCTTTTCACTTTGAAAACGTAGTGTCCTGGGTGGTTGTTAATTTGCATCATAGTCCGTGGCAAGAATTATTGTTCAAGTCTGGTTCCGTAGACTAAAGCTCAGCATGTGAGTATGTTTTGGTTTTCCTCTCTTCTCTGTTAGTGCTTAATAGAAACAGACTTTCTTCACTGATAGATGATCAAATGGATTTTTTCCTTCCAACTCCCGAGCAAGTAATGGATTGGATCGCCCTTGGCGATAGATTTTAGTCTCCCTCTTCAGACTCTTTGATTATATTTCTCTATTATTTCTTTCTGCCTTGAGCTTAGCCTACTCTTTCATTCATCAAATTGTCATTGTACATAGTTTATGGTATGAGATTGTTAACCATCCTCTGAATAATCTTGTTATTCAGACATTTTTTTACTTAACTCCCATCAAGGGTCTGTATCTTGAAACTACCACGATTTGCTTCAATTGCATGCTGGGTGACATTGTTGAACATTTCGCCAGGACTGTTTCGACAACTCGCCCCGAGTCTGTGTGTCAGAGAAATGCCAAATATGCTTTGCCCATGGAGCTTCGACGTGTGTCGTTTGTGTGGAGTTGTTGAGGCAAAGCATCGCTTACTCTGGAGTGTCGTCCTCCAATTCAGAGAAAATATCCCTAGACGGATTGTAAATTTACCATTCTGAATTGTAAGTTGTAGGATAATTTGCAGTTCAATATCCCAATGCATTGCAAATATGAAGAAAGATGGGAGGAATGAAAGATGTTATCAATTTAAAATTGAATAAAAATGTTGCCCTAAATTCTGAAAACCTTGCAGTGTGGTGAACCAATACACGTACTTGTATTAGGCATGTAGGGTAAATACAAGCCAATCTTTTTTAAGCTTAAAACTTGTGCTCATATTAAAATAATTTAATGGCTTTTATTTTTTAAATCCATTTTACAAACTTTCTGCCGATTACCTTCTCAATGAAAATAAGATACAGCACAAATAAGTACTTATATTATTACTATCATTATTTATTTTTTAAAAGTTAATCAGAAAATTTTATTCAAAATGGCAACCAAGAGATAAATATTACCTAGCTGTAAAAACCACATCAAATCCCCATTCTAATGTTAAGAACTTATTTTGGCCTAGAAATGAAATGTGCAGAACTTTTGCACAATTGAAAATGACAAATTATGGTAAATATTGCAGGGACCTTGGATCCAAAATTCCAAACAGGAGCGAAATAATTAAAAGATTTACAAGA
>BQKZ01005613.1:30298-48653 GCA_036244855.1 Temnopleurus reevesii | reverse complement strand
GTGTGTACATGTACTCCCAGAACCAAAGGTGTAAAGATTTCATATTTCATTTCTGTAGTTGGAGGGTGTCCTGGCGATCTAGTCCAAGTAGGATGTTCCCCACCGTGTGAACGGACGTGTGACAATCCAGAACCTGAGTGTATCGATGGACCTCTTAGCTGTGTAGGTGTACAACCTGGTTGTGTCTGTCCTGAAGGCAAATTAAGAGTCTCACTAGACTCAAACACCTGTGTGGATATTATGCAAGACGTCGCTATTGATCACATGTGTCCGAGTAAGTTTACATCCTTTCTATTCAATCTAGCACAATATTACACTGATATCATTTGGCCGCAGGTGGTATATTACATTATAGTACAGACGTATTTGGTTAACACGATAGTTAAAGTCTTTAGAAAAGAAAAACTTGAATAACGACTTTAAGAACTACTGCAATCACTTCATATCACAACACTATATATCACTATGCACAAGAGCGGTTACCAGTGTTATGAAACTGTTTCTTCTGTTTGCAAAACATCGCGATGGGTAGGGAAGATGTAAACTTGTAGCTTGTTATAATTATATGAAAGTTCTATTCCTTCCAATATTCAAACGATGCTTCATAGCTTTGATATTAATGATTAACTGGTGAGGAAGTGGACAATATAGATACAATACTCCTACCTTAGCTACTGACCAAGTTGATAAAGATGGTTTCCATTTGCTTTTTTTATTTTGCAAATTGCCTCTATAGCTGCTCATGTTTTAACCCTTTGACTACGGGATCAGAGTAGTTACCGCGCAAAGTCTATGGGAATCACATAAAACAGTGTGCTGCAGTGTGCTGCACTCAACCCAGGTGAGGTGAATGGGTACCGGCAGGAATTTATTCTTCTAATTGCAGAAGCGCCTACTTGGCAGCTATCTAATGATATTAGATAATTTTGTCTCGCGCTTCTAAATAGGTGTCTAGAGAGATGGCGTGTTTAAATGCTATATATTATTATTATTATTAGTTAATGGCTTAATATGTTGTGTCTTCCGTCTAGTAACGCTAGATAGCTACTCATATTTTAACATTTTGACTACGGCGACAGAGTAGTCACTGCACAAAGTCTATGGGAATCACATAAAACAGTAGTTAATGGGTTAATGTGTTTTGTCTAGTAACTCCCAGTGTGCCCACCTTGTATGGTTTCTGAGATGCATGCATACAATGCATGCACATTTTTCACTCCCTGGGGAGAATTCCAGCAAGGTGCTGCAGTTAAGGCACTCAATGCTAAATTGACCATATGGTCACATCCAACCGGTCCCCTATCTCACCTGGATTCGAGTGCAACAAAGTGCAGATAAATTTCTTGCTGAAGGAAATCAACGCCCTAGATGAGATTCGAACCACAGACCCTCTAGTTAAGAGGTGATAGTCCGAACCACTACACCACGACACTTCCACGACAACATAGGAGAGATCAAAAGTGAACTCTTATACCCATCGTCCACAGTTTTACATTTCCAAACGGGGGTAAATCATGTGTGTGAATATACAGCAACTGCATGCCATAGCTAGAAAGTATTTCCTGTTCTTAAACTACATAAGCTATTCTTTCCATCGAAAATCAATGTCAGAATTGATACAATAATTGATACAGAAATTGATACAAGATAGAACTGATGCACCTATTGGGGAAGCATCTTGGAGTGGCAAATGTGTATCTTGTATTTTAGTTAGAAGATTGGCTGTTCGAATCACACCAATGTCGTTATTTTTTTCAGAAAAAACGAAAATCATCCATATTATGGTGCACCCAACCCAGTTGATATGAATGAATGCCCTTCAAGAGTTTCTAAAATTGTGTAGCGCCTCATATAGCTAACATGGTTTTAGCCAGGGTATTAATACGGCAACGATAGTAGATTAAGCGCATTCAGACGCAATAACAGTAACATGACCTACACAAGCACTTCGTTATTATTATTCCTTCATTGCTATCATTGTACAAAAGTTTATCAATCATCAGAATATGGAGGCGCCGTGGTGTAGTAGTCATGACTTTCGCCTTCCAACCAGAGGGTCGTAGGTTCGAATCATATCCATGGTGTCAATATCCTTCAGCAAGAAATTCATCCATATTGTGCTGCACTGAACCCAGGAGAGGTGAATGGGTACCTGGCAGAAATATTTATTTCTTGGCATGCCAAGTGCCTTGGTGGCTGCCGGGCTAATGCCAGGGTAATGATAATATAAAGCGGCTTGAGCACTCAGCAGTGAGAGTGGATACGTGCACTATTTAAATTACATCTATTATCATTATAATTATATTAAAGTATTTTGTTTTTGTCATTGTAGCCGAACCTAAATGTACCGGCCATCTTGTCTATGACGAATGCGGTACGATGTGTGAGCTGACGTGTGACGACTTTTACCCTAGGCCTTGTCCCAAGAAATGTGTGGCTGGCTGCTTTTGTCCTTCCGGAACGTTGAGACTTTCTCAAGATGACGACTTCTGTGTCCCTATTCTGCCAGAGAAAGCTCTCGACTACATGTGTCCAAGGGGTAAGTCTTTGGGGTGTTCGAAAGACACATGTGTTCCTATTCTGCCAGAGAAATCTATTGACTACATGTGTCCAAGGGGTAAGTCTTTGGGGTGTTCGAAAGTTATGCATACCTTAACCCTAAAAAGCCCAATCAGGGCACAATGTGCCCCCTACCACATAATCGTAATCCACTCCTACAACTTCGGTCCCTTTACGCTCAAATTTGCTGATTTTTTTCTGACATTTTATTGCAGACATTATGGTACTATTTTTATTATTATCCCATAGTTCATGTTGCCATGGCAATCATAAAACAAACGGCATGTGTGTCCGTTTTTCTAATAATGTAAGTTTTTTTAGCTCCAAATTGGCCCAAAATGCTTGGGAATGATCACTATTTATGATATTTAGGTTGATTTAGCTCACCCCTGTGCATCCTGAGCAGAAAACACATTTCCCCGACAATTTATTATTTTTTTTTGGTTTTTAGTCACTTTTTCCATGAATATTCAATAAAATGTTTAAAAATACTTGTTTGCACTTAGGCTAATGCAAATAAAAGTAGCTCAAGCACTTTCAGAAAGCCGTAAAATCATTTTAGTGAAGAGTAGAGCTTAAAAAGTGAAAATTTCAAGGAAAAACATGGAATTTTCAAAAGCTGCCTGGCGCCCTCTATTAGCAATATTGTGATAAATGTGACATAATGCATTTATTGTCATTTTTTACCTTTAAGTACATCAAATGTGTTCAATTAAAGGGGAACTTCACCCAGACATTGATGCACTCTCAGTGGAAGAAGAAAAATACAATGATCAAACTGTGAAAATTTGAGCAAAATCCAACGATCCATTCAAAAGTTATGAATTTTCAAAGCTTTGATTTAAACTCCTCATGGGCTCCTCAAATTGGCAAACGTACAGGCTCAAAATGGCTGCCAACATGGAGAACTCTCCATTCACTTTGTACACAAAATTTCACATTTTCCTCTTTTTCTAGAAAAGTAGACACAATTTTGTTTTCTCGGTTAAGTATATTATAGCCACATCAATTCTGCACGCATTCCAGAAAGAACGGTGTTGATTCCTCATTTGAAATATGATATTGATCCATTTTCAATAAATTAATATACAAAATGAATGAGGAGTTCTCCGTGTATGACATTACAAATTATGCTAATTGGCTAAACGTTGCCAATGCAAGGATACCCAGCACAGGTAGAAATGATAACTTTGAAAATTCATAACTTGTGAACAGATTATCCGATTTTGCTCAAATTTTCAGAGTTTGTTCATCTGATTTTTATTCATTTACTGACCGTACATTATTGTCTAGGTGTAATTCCCCTTTAAGTAATGGAATTAGTTTTTAATATATTAATGAGGAATTAAACCAGATTTCTGACATATTTCTGTTCATAATATCATTTTTAATAGACCATAGGTGAAAAGTGACAAAATTCACCCTTTTTAAATGTATTTTAATGAATTGCGCTCTCAAATGGTGACTTTGAGAAATTCCGATGGTCCCAAATTGTAGATTACGACTTGCCCTATATCTGTGCCAAATTTTAGCCCGATACACCAAATATTGTAAAAGTTCTTGAGGGCCACAGAGACATCAAAATATTTTGGGCTTTTTAAGGTTAACACGATATAAACTATCTCCGAAAAGTAAGTGGGCCACATACAAAAGAGCCGTACGCCGGCTATTGAACTATGCGGACACAAAAATCGCAAGTGGGTTCCGATTTGAATGGCATTACAAAGGACGATTGAATTTGCGTTCGACTTCATTTTTCGAAAGTAGTTTTTATTGTTTTCAATCAAAATCATTATTTCATGCACGTCTTGTTAGAAGCACATATCGCGAATTAAAATGGGCGTTGCAATTTGTTATTGATTTGCAGTTGATTTTGGATCAATTTTAACTTTTAAACAATATGAAACTTAGAGTGGGGGCGCCTTGGTGTAGTGATTCTAACTCTCGTCTTCTAACAAAGAGGTTGTAGGTTTGAGTTCCACGGATGGCGTTAATTTTTTCATCAAGAAATATCAGGTAAGGTAAATGGGTACCTGGCAGGTATATATATTCCTTTAAAAGCCATACGCATTGAAGTGTTTATCAATTATCGATTACTTTAGGTAGAATGCATCCTGAACTCATAAGAACTTTTGCTCACTTCCCTGACATAGCATCATCATAACAAATATACTATAATACAATATGAATAAATTCATAAACAATGCAAAATGCATAAGAAAGAAAACAATATTTGATCATGAAGAATTACATTTGTTTATCCATAAAACATGGACGGACAATAAAATGTGATTTTATTCTTCCAATTGTAATAATAAGCACATGAGCCAAGTCGAGTTGTTTGTGGCTATTGTAATAATTTTTAAGTTTAACATCATGCAATCTTTTTAAAGGGTTGATGACCATGTTGTACGTATTATAATCTAGAAAATGCTTATTGTTTAGCATGCTGGCTTGTATAGGTATTTTCGAATGTCGAGGAGATACTGNACAACATGTTCATGATATCATGTTTCTTTTTAAGTAGATTTGAAGACAAAATTTGGCGATAAAAATATTGGCTTTTACCAAAACTGTACTTAGGCGTTAAGTTTAACATTAACCAGATTCTATATAGAACCACACAATGAAAGTGTTAAAATAACACCAGTTTGGAATCAAATCAATATATTCAAACACTGTTGTCGTTTAGGGACTTAAACAAGTAAGTGGAATCTAAACTGGTGTTATTTTAACAATTTTCTGGTGTGGTACTATATAGATTCCGGTTGATGTTAAATTAACACCAGCGTTTTTGCAGTATATAAATTCGTAATGGTCAGGATGCAGAATTTGATTTGAAACGAGCCGATATGTTCACAAGTTGTTTTAAATGCCTAAATATAACTCTTTACGAAATTAGGCGAAGATTTTTGCATGTATTCCGTCGTATTTTACTTCGAAAATGCAATCAGCCGTTATTACTACGGTGCGCTAAATGAATCGCACCGGGCAGACCGGCGCAGAATAGGTGCCGTGACCTTTTGTCTGCTGTATGTGAGTTTGCTTTCATTTTTACGTGCAGTACGTTGTCGTGGGGAGCGCAGTGCACGTCGTCCTTTTTTTATTTTGCGATATTTAAGCCATTTCGTGATCGATACTATTCAACCAAACTTTGAACAAGCTCCAATCTTCTAATTTGCTATTTAAAAAAAAAAACCTGCATTATGGTAATACTTTTACTGCAGCTCCCAAAGTAATTAAATATCTGAGGAGCGATCTCTTCCAAAGCTCATCTATTGGTTTAAATATTAAGTTTGGAATTATTCTGACGTTTAGGCAAAGAAAAAAAAATGTTTGGATGATCTTTGATGTCATAAATAATGAACTCCTCATTATTGTTGTACATTAATTTGCTAAGGGTGGATCAATGACATAATTATCAAAATTGTGGAATCATCCATGTCCATATGTATCCCGACAGGAAGAAATTCAATGAATGCAGATTTGCACCAAATAAGGTAGCCGTGCTAATGCAACAGGGTGCTTAGAAATAATCCATATTAAGCGTTTTAGAAACATAATTGAAATCATTATTACCATTATCATTATTATTATCATTATTTTTTTAGTTAATCATTAAATCATCAATTTTCGACTCTAATATCCTATTGATTTCATGAAATTCCATTAAACTGTATTTGAATATGATATTTGACTTCGTAGAAAAAACACGAAGAGAATCGCTCGTATTCTGGATAGCAGCCGTTTTCGCTGACAGCCGTCTAAAGGGCGATAGCAGAACAGGGTTTTGCACACAGCAAGAAGCCTCGGCTAGAGGCTAGAAAAACACGTGCATAAGTTACANATGTGATTTTATTCTTCCAATTGTAATAATAAGCACATGAGCCCAGTCGAGTTGTTTGTGCCTATTGTAATAGTTTTTAAGTTTAACATCATAAAATCCCTTTAAAGGGTTGATGACCATGTTGTACTTATTATAATCTAGAAAATCCTTATTGCTTAGCGTGCTGGCTTGTATAGGATTTTCGAACGTCGAGGAGATACTGTTTAAACAAAAACAAAACAGCATATGCACTAAATTTGCCCAAATCCAAAAATATGCCTTCGCGTGCATTGTATCTTTCAAAAACGTTTTTACAGATCTTTCCAAATAGAGGAATCGGAAGTGAAACCGATATATTTTTTTTAATTCAAAAGGACAAAGATCCTAACGGACCTAACAATATATTTTGAGCACACATTGTAAAACGTTTTGTGTTTACTGGTCAAAGTACACTATCAAATTAAAGCAGCTTATCTTGTTTCTAAATTTTCCAGCAACTTATTCTGTATCAATTGGAATATTTTAAAAAGAGAATTAAATATTCAAGTGTTACCAATTTAGGAAAGGAATAGTGATATTGCATTTTTTTAAAAATAATTCCGCCCCAGAAACGAATAAGAGCAATGCATGTGTAGACTGTATTGCCAAATGTTATAACATATTATCATCAACTGATCAATATCAATAAAAAAAACAAGACTTTTAATTCGTCATGTAGACGAATTAGGTGATCTGTCCTTAAATGTTAGTGTTTAAAATGATAGATTTGATGAAGAAAAAAAATAGAGATGAAAAAAAAATATGTCACAGCTGGTACTCGAACTCATGACCTTCATGTTAAGAAAACTTCGATTTTCCCCATTGATTAATACACGCAGGAGTTTCTTCATAGGATATTACACGCAGATCAGGACTGGGATTCTCGTGTCATACATTGTGCAGATAACTTCGATATGATTCCGACGTCTGATTAAAAAATAAATGGCACATTACGATAGGGAATATCCTCAGCTACAACATACTAAAAGCTGGGCGAAAATCGACCAAGAATAAAGGAGCTGCTGCTCTTAAAGGGAAAGAAGGTAGAATCCGGATATTACCAAGATTCGTTTCTCATAGACTTTGTGTGTAAAACAGCGGAAATTGACATGCCTATATCCATCGTAGAAATACACCATGTTGCCGTTGCCAAAATGAATGACGATTATTTTATGTTTTGTGTACAATTGCCTCAGCTACAACATATCTAAAACTGGGAGCAAAATAATCAATATTGACGGAGTTATTGACTAATTTGCATAAAAATTATGACGCCATTTTGAAAAAAAAACCAAATTTTGAGTTTAGGCGTTATTTTGATGACGTCAGAACGTTTATGAAAGGTAAATGGCACATGAAAAGACATCTACAACTTAAACTAAACATGTTCATGAAAAATAAATTGGGGGTTCGTGGACTGTTTAAAGAGCTACAATGATTTTAGTATAGTCATGTTTTTGCCCATATTTGGCCTATGAAGAAGAAATGCGCGCGCGCGTGCGCAGAAAACTTTGTCGGGCTGTAATTTCCTTAACAATGGTCGTAGAAAGTTAAAAAGGTATCAACTTAATGAAAATGTTATGCTCTATCAGAATATACCAAGCAATTTGGCTATTTGAAGCAGCATCGTGGTAAAACGCGCGATGACGCGCGCGCACCCGTGCGCGCGCCCAAATTTTTGAAATGCTAGAAATGACCTGAAACGTATGGTGACTTGATTGTAGATGATTTGCAGCATTTTTAAATTTTAACGCACGCATATGCGCGCGTAATGACGTTTATATGACCTTTCACGGTGGTGCTAGTTAGAAGCTTACAAGAAGTTTATGTCATGTAAATTTAGTTGATTTTTTATTATTATTAAAGAAGTTATTGTTAAAGCCCATGTATAGTTTTGGTAAATATTAAAGAAATGTGAATTTTGGGGATATATACCCTGACATATAGTTTTTATACACATATAGCATATTTTTCTACGAGCGAATTCTTTTGAAAATTTGAATTTGACCGTTAAATCGTATTTAGTGCCCTCTCTTGGTTATATCAATATTTTGCTTCTTATCGGGCATATAGAAAATTATTTCCNAACCAAAGCTCATGCATGCTTTTCGATTTGTGCTGAATTAATTCACATTATTCACAATTCCCTGATTCAAGACTTGGTGTGCCCCATATTCTTTTTTTATTTGGAATGATTAAAAGCAGAAATATGAGACGTACAGATCAAATTAAGTTTAGAGTAAATCCGACAACCAATTGCAATTTCAATTACCCATTGAAATGAAACAAAGTGCAACAATAAGCAGCTTTAAGCGTTAAATTAAAAGCTCACCTTATGCAGAATTTTTAGCAGTATTTTAATTTGTATAACTTCATTTAGTTGATACATATATGTCCCCCACCCCCAATTGTATTCTGTTGTATTTTTCTATGTGTATTTAGTTGTAACTTGTAAATTTGTAAGGATCGTCATCCTATAAGTTTTTCTAACTTTATTGATGATCCAGTCACTTCATAGTTTTTTATGTAATTTATTTCTCTTGTTAAATAATGTTCTGTTTTGTAATGTTGTATGTTTCTTTTTATTGAAGTGATGAATAAATTTCAATTTCAATTTAAAAATAAGACAGTTAATAGTAATGGATTATTGTACGGCATTCGTCAGAACAATTCCCTGATGTATTATGACGCGTGACTCTTGGTCACTTGTCAGGCACTTTCTGGCAGTACTTAAAGTTATTTTAACTTATTGGTTTTAAGAATCCGTTCTTCTTCATAATAATAATTTCTTATTTACCCAGGGCAGCCACATTCAGCTGTAAGTTAGCTGCTCTTCCAGTGGGCTCTGCATAACATAAAGTTATTATTACCCTTCTCCTTTCTTAAATGCCGAGCGCCTGGCAAGAAGGCAGTTGGTCCCATTTTTATAGGTCTTTGGTATGACCCGGCCGGGGATCGAACCCACGACCTTCCGTTCATGGGGCAGACGCTCTACCACTGAGCCACACATGACCGGTTAATGAATGCTTATTGTTTATTGTTATTGTTTTGAATCCTCAAACGGGTGAATCAATAAATATATCTGTATCCATATCTCGACGAAAAACAATTTCTGTTTGCGTTAAACATTAAAAAAAAGAGGGGGGGGGGGTTTAAACAACAACATAATAGTTCAAGTTTAAGTTCAAGTTCATTTATTCAAAACCATCACTATATGATAAAATTTTGACATACAATAATACAAGTAATAAAGAAACACAGTGCACTGTACAATTAAATTTATATCAAACAATGAGTGGTTTTAGGACCCAGATAGAAGCTGAGCTTGTGAGAAGGGCCCCTTCGATCAGAGAATAATCAACTCATCGCAGAGAAGTGCATGGCATATATCATACAACGTGAACCATAGTTAATAGTTGGCAGAATAAATTACTGTTCAATTATTTTAAAAAAAAATCGTCCAAAGTTACTTACTCATTGTACAATATGCTTCAAATATTCTTGATCATTTTTTTTTATCAATACAAGATTTTTGTCAGGTATACCCAGTCTTTAAACTAATTCCATTTTTTAAACTCATAATTATAATATATTCAATTAACAAAGACATCTACTCTGTATCTACTCTGCGGAATTAGTACTCATAAGGCGCTTTGCATTATTATCACCCTGGCTTTAGCTCATCGCCACCAACACTTAAGAATTTCAAGGAATAATTATTCCTNATTTTCCGATGAATATTTATTGAAACGCTCTTCCCTAAATAACTCTCAAACACCAGATACAATGTTTGAATAAAAGTAATAAGTTAATAGATAATCAGCAAATCACTCTCTCTCTCTCTCTTCATGCAGCCAATGATTATTGTGAAGGTGACCTTGAGTTTTTCTCCTGTGGAAGACAGTGTGCACCTATATGCAATGTACCGCTACCACCGGTGGAACTATGTGGACCTGTATGTATTCCTGGATGTCACTGTCCTGAGGGCCTATTCCTTGCTCCAGGTGTTCCTGATGTATCACCTCCACGATGTGTAGCAGAAGCCGAATGCCCTCCACCATTCATTTCACCTACAGGTATGTATGATGGGGTCACCATGATTCCTATAAGTATTCTGCATCTTTTTTTTACATTGTAATTGTTTAGCACAATATATCCCATAGAGTACATATCCATTTTCTACAAAAAATGACATTACGGGCTTGAGATATTCTTAATAGTAAAATCAGATCATGAGGGAATCACAGATTTGCTGATCATTATCCTACCAAACAACAGTGTATTATCCGAACGAATTACGGAAGTATTTACACCTTTTCTATGGCGGAAATGAAGACATCAAGGGTACCTTCAAGCCGTATGGGGAAAATGCCATATAAGACACTCTATTTCATCCATCTGATATCTCCAATTCATAGCTTACATCATTCAACTGTGGGTTGGTCATCTTTTATAGAGGCGCTCGTTTTCTCCATCCAATTTTTTTAAAGGGATAGTTCACCCAGAATTTTCTTGCTTCCATTAGAACTTTGATGATATTTCTTAATAAATAAAAATGAATATTCTCGGAAAATGTCAGGGTGCAGTTTTTAATCTGAAATCAATTTGTTGGCTCAGGGTAACGATCTCTTCCCCTGCAAATCGCGATATTGAAATTGCCCGCCGGAGCTGTGACGTACTATGCGATCAGGCAGTACGGTGCAGCATTTGGCCACGCGAATGCCTGATTACAGGCTACGTCACTTAAATGATATTATCGGTTATTTTTGAGCGATCGATTTTTTGCCCATTGATCGGAATTGCAAATAGCGATGGACAGGAGACAGTTAACAAAATTAGTTGATGGGCCTTGATGAAAAAAAAACAAAGTTCTTAGGAAGAATGGGACTATAAGATCTACTATAATAAATTCTGGGCCTGGGGTGAACTATCCCTTTAATCAATAAAAGGATTTAGCTTACCAATAGCGAGGCGCTTGAAAATGCCAATATGAAGCGTCATATAATACAGACGGCAGTATCAAGCGCCACATAAATGTTATATTCACTTTTATCATTACTATTATTCATTTCTATTAGTGTGCCCACCTGGTATGGTTTATGAAGAGTGTGGACCAGCGNTTTTTCGAAAATTAAGTCGAATGCAAATTCAATGTCATTTGTAATGCTATTCAAATCGGAAACGGCTTGTGATTGTTGTGTCCACACATGTGAATACACGGCGCAAGCTCTAACTTCCACCTAACTTTTCAGAAATAATTTATATCGTGTTAATTGAAAATTAATCTTATCTCTATGGTATTCGTTTTGCCATAGACTTATGATTTATATCTATCATAAGCCTAATTGCATATTTTATGTTCCAGGCCCAATTAAGAACTGCATAGCACTTCCACACCAGATATGAATCTTTTTAGTGCCAATTCAATGGACAGATCTGTCGAACAACGTGTTAATTCTACAGAAAAACACGTTTCAATGGATTTGTAACTCATTTCGTTTAACAAGACCCTCTGACTCCCGGCACTTCATTAAAATACGGACGAACGGATTCACGCTTTGACAAAGATTCGTGTTCAATCGTGTTGCTTCCGGGTTTATATGTGAATATAGCCTTAATATGTGTATATGTGAATATAGCCACACAGGACGCCGGAAGCAACACGACTAAACACGACTGTTTGTTCGGAGGGGGTTAACGGTGAATTAACAAAGAGTCGTGTTGAATCGTGTTGCTTCAGGGTTTCTATGTGATTAAAGCCCTACTATTCTTTCCTTGGAAATATCCTTCAGCGGGTAATTTATCAACATTGTGCTGCACTCTACCCAGGTGTGATTGTGGACCTGTTGGAAATGAAACAGCACATAACATATATAACTTCTTTAAGCGTCTGCTGTAATACTCTCCAGTGAGTGGGAATTGTTCATACATGGTATACTTAGGGGGTGTTGCTCAAAATCAACTGCAAATCAATTGCAACTTTGCATATTGTAACGCGCATTTTCATTCGCGCGTGGTGCGCGCATTTAATAAGACGCGCATGAAACAATGATTTTGATTGGCGCGTCCTGATCAATTGCAACTTGCGATCGATTGCAAATTTTGAGCAACACCCCCTTAGTCGCACGAACTTGTAAACCGGGATAGAAATACCTCGATCCATATTATGGTAGGGCCCACTCTGGAAGAAAAGTTCGATGAAGTGAAGCGGCTACCCTGGGTAAATAAGATGGTGATCCGACAGTTGCTCCGGCGACAATTGCTTCGGTTCATTTTTCTGGCTAGGAGTAGGGTTAGGGTTAGGTTTGGAATTCGGTTTGACATTAGGCTTACTCAGTTTTTTGCCGGAGCAATTGTCGCCGGAGCATTTGTCATGGAACCAAATAAGACGCATTATCATTATCATGATTGTTACTAAAGCGTTGCTATTATTTCCGTATTACAGAGCAGGTGTACGCACCAATGCTGGAAGCGACTCTCGGAGGTTGCCCGGAAGTAACCCCTGATACCTGCGGTACTCCGTTGACGTGTGATTCGGACGATGACTGCAATCCAGGACATAAGTGCTGTTCTGGATGTGAAACAGGCTCCCGATGCATGGAAAGAGTTCTGATCGGTAAGATCCCGTTCAAACCTATACTTTTGGCATTATCGTGTTACCTGTCATCTTTCCATTCACTGCCGCCTGTTTCGTCATTACTGGGGACAGAAAGCCCCTCGCATTGACTTGTACATTAAATCTACGTGCACACGAAATCTACGTGCACACACCGATACGAAAGAACGGTGGAGACAGATCTAGATAACCCGATTTGAATGGAGGTATCGTCCGTTAATTCACTATTTCATTTGAAATTGAAATATTGAAAATAGAATATTGACTCCAAAGTCGATCAATATTTCAATTTTAAATCAGAAAAAATGGCTCATTTTTCAATTTCTGTTTCTAAATATGCAAAATTTAAAATCAAGAAAATGAAATATTGAAAAAAGAACTCATTTTTCTGTTTTTCTTTTTTTTCAATTTTGTTTATCCAAGTCGAAATCAGAATAATAAAAAAAGGAACACCGCAACTGATTTCCTGTTTTTGTTTTTGCGTTCGCAAAACGGAATATTGATTAAGGTCGGTCCGAGCTCGACCAATATTTCGATTTCGTTTTGCAAAACAGAATATTGAAGACCATCCTCTACGGCCGAAACATTACAATCCTAGAATTATTTCAGACCCTTAAACTTAATGAATCCCGATCCCGCCGTCCAACCGGCTTGCCGGTATAGTACTAAACTGTATTGTAATGACTGTGTAAGACAGTGTAACAGCATGATGAATAGATAACTCTACACTCCAGTAGGATTCCAATCCCCGTTCTTAAAACAGCCTGATTTGTCAACAATAAAACATTTACAAAAACCCGTCGAGCCCATTCACTCGCTCGCACTCATGTTGAATCTATCTCACAGTGCAGCTCACTCAGCACTTGTAGACGCAATCGGGTTGGCGGCGGCTTTGCCCGCAGACTTTTGGCGGAAGATGCACTCGATTTGCGCTGGATATTGTGAGGGCACGGAAAGCCGAGCTCGAGATCGGAATTCATTTAAAGGTCTGAAATAATTCTAGGATTGTAATGTTTTGGCCGTAGAGGATGGTCTTCAATATTATGTTTTGCAAAACGAAATTGAAATATTGGTCGAGCTCGGATCGACCGACCTTAATCAATATTCCGTTTTGCGAACGCAAAAACAAAAACAGGAAATCAGTCGCGGTGTTCCTTTTTTTATTATTCTGATTTCGAATTGGATAAACAGAATATAAAAAATAGACAAACAGAAAAATGAGTTCGTTTTTCAATATTTCATTTTCTTGATTTTTAATTTTGCATTTTTAGAAACGGAAATTGAAAAATGAGCCATTTTTCTGATTTAGAATTGAAATATTGATCGACTTTGGAGTCAATATTCCATTTTCAATATTTTAATTTCAATTGAAATAGTGAATTAACGGACGATACCTCCATTGATTTGGCCATACTTTTTAATGCGGCTGTCACTAAAAGACTTTCGAAAGCCGCGGTTCGTAAGGCCAGTTGCGTCCTTGTTTAGATTAGTTTACAATGTGATCTTCATATTTATGTCATCTTCTCGAACGATATTTACCAGGTAGAGATATTAGATCCAGTAAAAAGAGACCCTTTTGTGTACCCTCCGCTAAAACAAAGAATTATGGTAATCGTAGCTTTTCGTAGACAGCTCTCGAGCTGTGGAATAATTTACCATCTGCACTTAGAGCTGCCGATTCTCTGGAACGATTCAAAACACTACTAAAAGCCCACCTTTTCAAACAACTATAATATAACTTTTCTTCTTCTAAACTATTTCATTTAAGCGCATTGAAACCTTTTTCAAAGGTATGTTGCGCTATAAGGTGTGGTAATACCGGCCGAACGGAGCTGTAGCGGTCCTTCAGCGGTAGGGATTTAGTCTGAAAGAAGAGACCCTAGTGTTTCGGCGTGTGCTTGTGCAGAGCGTGATACAGGGTATGCATTGTGTGACTACATCACACACAGCATTGTTCATTCCTACAGCCTCGGGTAAGGCAAAAACAATCCAGTGTGTCACGGAGTGAAAGGTTGCATACTCTGTATCATGCTCACACAGAAAGCTTACTAGGTTTGTACTTGCAGACTACGCTAAAAGACCGCTACAGCTCCGCTCGGCCGGTGTGAACACACATTAAGAACTCTATTGAACGGTATCTGACCTCAATGGACATGACCTATCAAATTCTAAGGTGGTTTAATGCGCAACCCATTTGTTCCCCTATTATTGTGCACTGGTTTTTACCGTCCACAAGTCTACTTCCGAACTTAGACACACGTAGAAGTGTTGTTAAAAAGTTGCAAATCAGTTGCAAACTTCAACGCACATCTCCATTTGCACATGATATGCACTTCTAACATGACGCACTTGGAAAAAAAATTTTGATCGGCGTGATATCAGAGCCCTATAGCATTAAAAAGTTGCGTTTAAACGTCGTGGTGTAGTGGTTGTGACTCTCACCTTTTCAGGCAGAAGTTTGCGGTTCGAGTCCTACCCATGGCGTAAATTTCCTTCAGCAAGAAATTTATCCACACTTTGCTGAACTCAACCCAGGTGAAAAGTGAGTACCTGGCAAGAAATTATTCCTTGGAATGCTTGAGCGCCTAACTGGCTTGCTTGGCAGTTATAGCCAGGGAAACAATGTGGTACCTAGTATCAAGCGCAGTAGAGTATATACATATAATGATTGCGCTGTATAAATGGACCTATTATATTAAACGCAACTTAGAAAATCTAACGCACCTCCATTTTCGACCAATCAGGAGCGCGTATTTATAACTTGCGTTTAATTTTCTGCAAATTGCGATCAATTGCAACTTTTGAGCAACGCTCCTCAGTATTAATTAAACGCTATATAAATATCATTATTATTATTATTACTGTCTTACCACTAGACCACCGAGAACCGATGGTAGTTGCGGGCTCGATTTGTGTTATAGCAGCAGGTAAGACACCTGTCTAGTCATCAGTAGATCGTGGGTTCGATTCCTAGCCGAGAATGCCTGTGAATTTTATTCACAGCTTCTCGGTAAAGCACTGACAATAGGTGTTTATCCATGTTGGGATGAGGCAAGAATTGTTTCATTTTTTTTATATCTCTGAATATTATTATTATTATCATTATTATTATCTTATAATCTTGATCATTTTCTCTAGTTGTCGAGGTTTGTCCGGGGGATCTTGTCTACAAAACGTGTGGACCACGCTGTGAGCCCTCTTGTGATGATCCGTTTCCTGAGTGTGGCAATACAGAATCAGAATGTGTTTCCGGATGCTTCTGTCCTGAAAATCAAATTAGACTGTCCGATGGCCCAACTTGTGTTCCCATCATGCAAGGTGCTCCTGTTGACCAATTGTGCCCAAAACGTGAGTTCTTATTTTTTTTTAAACCTATAAAACTAGAGTGCAGTACCCCAACATATATAAAAGTAGATATTAATGTGTTTCCGGATGTTTCTGTCCTGAAAACCAAATAAGACTCTCCGATGGCCCAACTTGTGTTCCGATCATGCAAGATGCTCCTGTTGACCAGCTGTGCCCAAAACGTGAGTTCTTATTTTTTTTTAAACCTATAAAACTAGAGTGCAATACCCCAAAATATATAAAAGTAGATATTAATGTGTTTCCGGATGTTTCTGTCCTGAAAACCAAATAAGACTCTCCTGATGGCCCAACTTGTGTTCCGATCATGCAAGATGCTCCTGTTGACCAGCTGTGCCCAAAACGTGAGTTCTTATTTTTCTTAAACCTATAAAACTAGAGTGCAATACCCCAAAATATATAAAAGTAGGTATTGATCAATTGTGCACAAAGAGTGACTTGGAAACCTTTTTAAACTATAAAACTAAAGTGCAGTACCCCAAAATATATAAAAGTAGATATTGGTGTGTTACTGGATGTTCCTGTCCTAAAAACCAAATACGAATCTCTGATGGCCTAACTTGTGTACATACTATGCAAGTTGCTCCTGTTGGTCAAATGTGCCCAAAAGTGTGAGTTCTCATATTTTTATCGATAAAACTAGGGTGGAATTCTGAAAACTGTGTTAGCCTCTATGTTATTAACAACAAAAACAACGACAAAAACCCGATGTTAAGCTATCATAACAAACGCTGATTAATTGCGCGCAAAAATACCCGACCTTCTAATTGGTCGGTGCGCAGAGGTAATATGTTTAGCCTCATGCGAACACTGGAGACATCGCGCAAAATTAGCCAACGATGCGTCGTAAATGTACCGCTGCCACCAATGTTGATTTATGTGCATTGTATATTTCAAGAACGTTTTTAAAACAGAGACAGGCCTAGTGAAGCTAATAGAAATTGTTTTAGGACCAAAAAAAAAGGAAAGGAAAGGGAAGGATGTAGTTTAGAGGCGTGTATCATTCAATTCTGAATATTTACGCCAGAAGAAGAAGAAGGGAGAAAGAGGATCGCCATCTTAACGTATCCATCCGAAAGACGAAATTAACCCAAGTCTATGACTGTCCCGAACAGCTTGATTTCAGGCGCACGCCACAGCGCCTCAGTCAAAGACAAAGACCATAGCGGACCCTTTAAAAATATTTTGGGCACACGGTGTAAAACATTTTGTGTATACTAGTCATTTGCTTTGAACCGTAGATATCCTATTCACTTTCAAGAGCAGCTTATATTCCAGAATTTTCTATCTTTGAGTTTGCCAACAACTTTTTTCAGTATTAATCGTAATGTTTTAAAAAGAGAATTAAATATTCAAGTGTTGTCAATTTAGGAAAGGAACGGTGATTGCATTTGTTCCTCTTGAGCATGGATTAAGAGCTATGCAAGTGTTAACTATATTGTATCATCGTTATGAATAGACAAACAATTCCCGTGTAAATGGGATTCATCTTGGTTTATACATATTGTCAAGAAGACTATTCAATGAAGATTACTGTAATAAAGATCACATATAGTTAACAAATTCTAGCGGATTTTCTGATGAACCTTCCTTGAAACGCTCTTCTCCAAACAACTCGGTAACACAAGATACCATGTCTGAATAAAAGTGATAATTTAATCGATAATCAGCCAATCACTCTCTCTCTCTCTCTGTCTCTCTCTCCACATGCAGCCTATGATTATTGTGAAGGTGACCTTGAGTTTTTCTCCTGTGGAAGACAGTGTGCACCTATATGTAATGTATCGCTGCCACCGGTGGAACTATGTGGACCTGTATGCAACCCTGGATGCCATTGTCCTGAGGGCCTGTTTCTTGTTCCAGGTGTTCCAGGTGTATCACCTCCACGATGCGTAGCAAAGTCCGAATGCACAGCTCTCCCCACTCTACGTATGCATAACATATTTTGAAGT
>BQKZ01005612.1:60322-78363 GCA_036244855.1 Temnopleurus reevesii | reverse complement strand
GTTTGTTCATCTGATTTTTCTTCATATACTGACCGTACATTATTGTCTGGGTGTAATTCCCCTTTAACTGTCAAATTTACATAGAAGTCGTATACAAATTGTCTATTTCAATCAAGAATTAATTATTTCTAAGGGGGTGTTGTTCAAAATCAACTGCAAATCAACAGCAACTTTGCACATTCTAACACGCATCTTCATTTGCGGTATGCGTATTTAAGAAGACAGGTATGAAACAATGATTTTAATTGGCGAGGTCCGATCAACTGCATCTTGCAATCAATTGTTAGTAGTGGTCGAGTCATGAACAATGTAAGAAACAAAACACAACACTTGTATGAAAATGGTACATTCATATAATACCAAAAAATTGGAATCATCTGTTTTTTAAATCAAAACAAACCCAATCAATAAATGTTGAGGCCAATATTTGCGATCGCTAATATCTAACTGCATATAGCTTTTATAAAAAGCTAGATCTGTAATTTCTCATTCTCAAGTAATCTTTTTTAAAATTGGTTACCGTAGCACTGGCAATTGACAAACTGTTTTGTCAGTGCCTTAAACAAACTCTTTCGTCGCCTTAAAATAAGGCGCAATTAGTGACACCAACCACAGAGGGGCAACTTAAATTGCACTTGATTTAATTTTCACTTTTCAATGTCTTTCATCCTTTCTTCTCATCTTCCTGCTCCATCAGTTTCCACCTAAGCACTTTTTTCTCCATTTCTGGTTTTTTCCTCCATCTCAGAACGGACTTCGACAGAGAGGGCAGGAAGACTGTGAACTAGTACTGAACCACTTGTACTGTGGAGGAAAAGAGACAAAAGAAAATTAAAATTAAACTTCCAAATCTAGGTCAAGGGAAAGTAAATTGGTTAAAAAGAAAAGTCTACCCCACAATAATTCAGAACAGAAGAAAAATTGGTGAGCAGAGCAAAATAGTTTGAAGAAAATCGGTCAAATAATAAAAAAGCTATGAACTTTTAAAGATTTGAAAAGATGAGCAAAATCAGTAAAAATGTTCAGACATGTTGCCGATTCGAGGACATCATGGGTGTTCTACTAACCAGAATTTTCTTCGTATTTATGGTGCAAAATTCATTATGGTGCAAAATTCATCATCTCTACAGAAAGATAAAACGTTGTTAGGAATGTAAACATGCAAATAGGCGGACTAAATATCTATCATAAAAATATAGTTAGAGTTTTGAGGAAATCGTATTTTTTTCGGAAAAAGTAATGTTTTATAAAATGTATATGATTATTGTAAATGGTCAGTTGTGCACCCATGATGTCATCAAATGCCAATTTCTCTAATAATAATAATAATAATAATAATAATAATAATGATAATAATAATAACAATAACAATAATAATAATAATAATAATAAAATACTGTACTTATAAGCCGCATATCACACAATTGTCTCTATGCGCTGAATAAGACAGATGAAAAGAGAAACAATAGTACATGAAAATAAAGACTTAAACATTCAAAACTTCTTAGTACATGTAGTCCGATTTCTCTCTTTTTTTTCTTCTGTTCATCGGATTTTTTCTGCTCCTGTTGAAGAAATATTATTGTGGATAGAGTCTTCATTCAATGCAAATGAGGATGGTGTAAAACGAAAGAAAAAGAGGGAAATGGACATGAATTAAAACAGGGAGAAGAGGATGATTTGGAGTAATAAAAAAAAGGAAACCCTGAGGGAGATGAAACATGAAAGAAATGAAAGAGGATAAAAGAATTTCTATACTAGGGGTGAAATGAGAGCGCAAAAAAAAAGAGACAGATGAAGGCTCTAGGGAACGCTGACGAAGGAGAGAAAGAAGAAGGGGTATTTATAGAAAATTGGAGAGATTGAAAGGGAAGGGGGCCAACAATTAAGGAATACATTTAACGTAATAAAAACTGGAGGGAAGACGACAACAAGGGAAGAGAACAAAAAGGTGTTATGGGAATAGATACAGAAAAAGTATGTGAAGTACATGAAGTATACTAGGAAGAGTAGGAAGAGTTTTAAAGTCAGTCCGTCATGATCAACAGGACTTCCGGTTGCGAGCGCGAACGGACGGCGTGTTGTGTATTGGCAACAATGATATCTAAACAATTCCTTGCTTACGCACCTTGCCAAGCTCAGAAACTCGAAACACTTGGTACAACTTCCCGATGCTTGTTGTCGTCGCTTGTATTTTGATTTGTCCTCTCTTTCGCTTCGATTGTTTCTAAAAACATGCAGAACACATACGTTTGCGACTATTGAGCTGTGAGCTAGCGAAATAAAGCTTGCTCACTCGCTATTCCAGGTAAAAAAAAAGTCTGCTCGGCAATATTCGCAATCAAAATGTCATGTCGATCATGACCGACTGACTTTAAAGGAAGGAATCATGGGATTGGGAGGGGGTTAGTTAGTATCTGCAAGCCTATTGGTTGTACTTTGTATTATCAAAGCACATAGGGACATGCCATGGCTATGTGCTATACGCTACATATGAAATTAATATCATTATATATTACTATTGGTAACAATTGGTCCATTTATATAGCACAATCACGATTATACCTGAAAATTGAAATTTCTATGTGGCCCGGCTCACAACTAGAAAAAAAAAAAGAGTAAAGGCCACCGCACACTACACGATTTTTAGTCTTAAGACCTTAAGACCTTGCGATCAGACTTTACCACCTGACATCGCACACTACGTGACCAAAGACCTTAAGACCGAAGAGCCGATACCGATATCTTAACATTAATAATCGATAGCTCAAAAGTTACGCGCTCGTTTCCCATCGCAACACGCAGCGCGAGAAGTCGGAATTTTAACGTTAAATCTTGGATTTTCCTTCTAAATTTGTCATATTTGACAGTGTCATCGAAAATTAAAAAATAACATTCATGATTTCAGCTAATCATAATGGATTTATTATAAAATAACAAAACATCAATGTTTTAATGAGCAATTTTCGAGTGATGCTGTTGTGTGTCTAGTGGGAGGATATGCGTGTGTGATGGAGCTGCTGTGCTGGGAGAGGTCGCATGAGACCTTAAAAAGATTCAACATGCTAAAACCTTAAGACCTCGGTCTTAAGGTCGGATGTTTTGTCTCTGACCAGTTAAATGGTGACGTCATACCCCCGGTCTTAAGGTCTTAAGACTAAAAATCGTGTAGTGTGCGGTGGCCTTAAAAGGCAAGCCCTAGTATGTAAGAAAAATTAGCAAGCAGGGAAAGGAGGAGGAGGAGATGGAGGAGATGGAAGAAAAGGAAGGAAGAAACTACGGATGAGGGCTCACTTACCAAACAAGCAGAATGGAATCGTTTCTTGCATGTCTTGCACGTGAGCTTGGGAAGCGAACAGTTTCCGCCATGGATCACCGAGAAGCAGATCATACAATCCTCAATACCCTCGAAACGTTTATCGGCATTACTTCGCCAAAGATTCAATCCTTCCATAATGGAGCCATTCTGAGCAGGAATAAAATAGAAAAAAAAAGAAGAATAGAAACAAAATTAGAAAAACAAGAATTAATTTTTTTTTAAAGTTAAGGAAAGGACAATTCCACATGAGAAAAATCAAGAAATCATAAAGCCCAAGTATAGTTTTGGTAAAAATTAAGAAATGTGAATTTTGTGGAATGCTTATCATGACATATGAATTTAAACACATTTTGAGACCTTAGCACATTTTTTTACGAACTGATTTGACTATTAAATCATATTTAGCACCCTCTCTTACATAATAATATTTTGCTTATTATCGGGCATATGCAAAATAATTTCCGAGATTTTACAAAAGAATGATAAAAAGGTATACACAACAATATAATTCTGAAATTTTCATCCAATTCTGTGCATGAGAAGTTGTTCTTTATCAGAAAGAAAATATTGAATTAGTCTCGGGAGACACAAGACTGAAATAATTTGCACATTTTAGGTCATATCTTTTCCAAAGCTCATTCATTTTTTGTACAATTTTTTGTGCAACATGTTCATGATACTAGATTTCATTTTATATAGATTTGAAGACAAAATTTGGGGATAAAAATTTGCACTTTTACCGAAACTTTACTTGGGCTTTAAAGTGCCAATAATTTTGCCCATAGACGATGTTAGAGATGGGTTGCTTGGAATCTGTGGAGTATATAACAAAGTTTGAAAGATTCAAGGCCACCAGCAACGTAATGATATACAGGATTAATTCTTACTTACAGCTTTTCAGAATTTGCCATTTTTAAATTCTTTACTTTGAGCAGCAGTATGGTAATACGCAGAAATGCAGCTCAAATCTAAATTTGTCGTATGATAAACCTCCATCATCCTATTTAACCATCAAGCACTGGCATATTTGTGACGAACACAATGTGGTTAACCCTCAGATACCACAGATTAAAGGGAATTCCTTTGAAACCATAATGCCCAATCAATTGTTCACGCTTACATTTTTCATACTTTTGATATAAATGCAGAGGCTGTTCAAAAGTCTCAAATGAAAACACTCTCAATTAGCATGATTATTTTATCATTTTTATCACTTGATTAGTTACATGTAGCTCTTATAAGCTGAAGTTTTTGTGGTATTTTTATTTTTGCAATTTCAAGGTCTTGGCCTCATAAGAATTTCCACTCTGTCTGAGTGAAGCTCCCCTTAAAAAGGATCACTTTCATGAGCTGTACAGTATCTGAATTTTTTGCTCTATATAAGCACATCGGGAGAGAGGGAAGAGTGTGAAATTAGATTTATATATGTCAAGTTCATGGACAAAACAAAACTAAACGAAAACAATAAAGTTGGCGATATTTCAGGAGCAGGAAGTTCCAGTTAGGGAGAGGAAACACCCAATGTAAATAACGAAATTTGCTAACATTAGAGAATGTTCACAGGTGAGTTGATACATTATAAATGTTCCTGGCGAATGGATGGAGGTAAGAGGAGGCAATGAAAAATTATTTGGATACCCACAACCGACCAACCTTCTAAAAATTGCCCAACCTGAACTAACTTTTTATAATACTCTCATTCACTCTCATTAAAAAATCACAGCAAAATTAAAATGAATAGTCAAACCTGTCTACAGAGGCCACCCCATGGGAAACAGAAAAAGTGGCCAAGTGCTGTAGACAGGTGGCCTCTATAGACAGGTTCTATAACATTTTCAAATGTATGGAATCAATTTTGGTGGTCACTAAAGACAGGTGGCCTCTATAGACAGGTTCTATAACATTTTCACTTGGAGGGAATAAATTTAAGTGGCCAAGTGCTATAGACAGGTGGTCACTATAGCCAGTGGCCACTATAGACAGGTTTGACTGTATGTGGAACACAACCTGAATAGTCACTTTCAAATGATCTTTGACACTTTGGCTTTTCACTCCCTTCCAAGATTGTGTTAAAAAATTGTGTTAAAAAATTTGGATAATGATAAAAACAACTTTTCCCCACCGACCACCAATTTAAAAAAAAAAAGCATTTTAGGGCTTCCAAACAATTCCATTTTTGGGGTGGGGACCCTTTATGGGGTACTCTAACCATAGTAATCATTATTATTAACATTAATGTTATCATCACTATTATCATTACAGTCTAACCTCATTGTAACGAGGTCGTTGGGACCAGAGGAATTACCTCTTTATATTGAAACCTTGTTATATCAGGGTCAAAATACAATAACATACAAAGAGATGGGACCAGGAAAATTACCTTGTTATAACGAGAGCTTGTTATATCAGTGCTCTTTATAACGAGGTTTGACTGTACAAAGAGATGGGACCAGGAAAATTACCTTGTTATAACGAGAGCTTGTTATATCAGTGCTCTTTATAACGAGGTTTGACTGTATTATCATCATTATTATTATAATCATTACTAATCATAATATTATTATCCTTGATAGACAGAAATCAGAGAGTCGCTTCCGGCATCATGAATCGTATCAGACACCTACTGCAAAAAAACAATCCTGAGACATTTTACTGTGCTATAGTCATGGCATTATGGTTACCGTAACGCCATGACAGTCTTGACATTGTTTTTAATAATTTAAAAAATAACAGATCATTTATTTTTACCTGCAAACAATAGGTACATGTATATTCATCACTTAGTGAGCTGTAATTTTGATAAATCCTGCAAGCCTCATGAAATATGGAACCATAAGGGTGATAATTCCCGTATTGTGAATCATGTGAATTTCTACACAATCAATGAAATATTACAAATCTGACATCACCATCGTGAAGAGGGTTGTTTATTTGCCTGAACTGGAATTTGTCTTAGCAAATGGATAAAAAACAATGAAAATATTGCAAAAAGATCGGCAGATTTGCTTGCATTTGCAGAAAAACACGGGTCTTGCGACACTGATCTGAATCCTTCCAATTTTTTTAACAGAAATCATCAAATTTATAAGTTAGCAGTCATACCATTCGATTCCTTGATGCTTTGTGGTCAAACTATTGTAATATTTTGCATCTTTGATGGAGGCAATTTTACGGTAAATCTTGTGCAAAACAGGAACTACCAATTAATATAACACAGTTTGTTGACAATTTTCGCCATTTTCTAGCATGAAGCGATGTGATTGTTTCGTCAATCGAATATTGAAATCTTGATATCTCCGCGATTCTTTAATGAATTAATTTTATTTTTAGAAATATTTGAAGCCCTAAATATCTAGTTTTATTTCATGCCAAGATTTTTAACAATAATTTTGCATTTTAAGAGATATATTTTGCTAAGTACCACAATCTAAAAATGCTCGAGAAAAACTATATGAATTAATGTGACTACATCATAATGTAAATTAGGAGAGTTTTAAAACAAAACAAAAAATCATTTTCATTTCATTTAAATGGANCTGAATAGTCACTTTCAAATGATCTTTGACACTTTGGCTTTTCACTCCCTTCCAAGATTGTGTTAAAAAATTGTGTTAAAAAATTTGGATAATGATAAAAACAACTTTTCCCCACCGACCACCAATTTAAAAAAAAAAAGCATTTTAGGGCTTCCAAACAATTCCATTTTTGGGGTGGGGACCCTTTATGGGGTACTCTAACCATAGTAATCATTATTATTAACATTAATGTTATCATCACTATTATCATTACAGTCTAACCTCATTGTAACGAGGTCGTTGGGACCAGAGGAATTACCTCTTTATATTGAAACCTTGTTATATCAGGGTCAAAATACAATAACATACAAAGAGATGGGACCAGGAAAATTACCTTGTTATAACGAGAGCTTGTTATATCAGTGCTCTTTATAACGAGGTTTGACTGTACAAAGAGATGGGACCAGGAAAATTACCTTGTTATAACGAGAGCTTGTTATATCAGTGCTCTTTATAACGAGGTTTGACTGTATTATCATCATTATTATTATAATCATTACTAATCATAATATTATTATCCTTGATAGACAGAAATCAGAGAGTCGCTTCCGGCATCATGAATCGTATCAGACACCTACTGCAAAAAAACAATCCTGAGACATTTTACTGTGCTATAGTCATGGCATTATGGTTACCGTAACGCCATGACAGTCTTGACATTGTTTTTAATAATTTAAAAAATAACAGATCATTTATTTTTACCTGCAAACAATAGGTACATGTATATTCATCACTTAGTGAGCTGTAATTTTGATAAATCCTGCAAGCCTCATGAAATATGGAACCATAAGGGTGATAATTCCCGTATTGTGAATCATGTGAATTTCTACACAATCAATGAAATATTACAAATCTGACATCACCATCGTGAAGAGGGTTGTTTATTTGCCTGAACTGGAATTTGTCTTAGCAAATGGATAAAAAACAATGAAAATATTGAGAAAAGATCGGCAGATTTGCTTGCATTTGCAGAAAAACACGGGTCTTGCGACACTGATCTGAATCCTTCCAATTTTTTTAACAGAAATCATCAAATTTATAAGTTAGCAGTCATACCATTCGATTCCTTGATGCTTTGTGGTCAAACTATTGTAATATTTTGCATCTTTGATGGAGGCAATTTTACGGTAAATCTTGTGCAAAACAGGAACTACCAATTAATATAACACAGTTTGTTGACAATTTTCGCCATTTTCTAGCATGAAGCGATGTGATTGTTTCGTCAATCGAATATTGAAATCTTGATATCTCCGCGATTCTTTAATGAATTAATTTTATTTTTAGAAATATTTGAAGCCCTAAATATCTAGTTTTATTTCATGCCAAGATTTTTAACAATAATTTTGCATTTTAAGAGATATATTTTGCTAAGTACCACAATCTAAAAATGCTCGAGAAAAACTATATGAATTAATGTGACTACATCATAATGTAAATTAGGAGAGTTTTAAAACAAAACAAAAAATCATTTTCATTTCATTTAAATGGATTTCCATGTGACAAAACCCAGTTTTTGTCGACTGTAAATTCACAAATTTTTCCGATCATGAATTTAAACACACGCAAAAGAAACCACTTTTACAGCATTGAAAATTATGTGTAGAATTTGGACGCACATGCCTATCTGAAGGAATCAACCAATCAGAAACACTTTCAAGGCGACGTCACTTCGGTCGTCTGAGTAAAGGCATTCGTGGAGCCCATGATTCTTTGCATGGCTAGTCTAAGTCTCACAGACTCGCTTTTTGCAACAATTGCAACTATAATACTGCATTCTACTGACGACTGCGGCCGCGAGTAAGCCTTTGATGTGAGCAGCGTAATTAAGTTGTTAGACTAGACATCTTTGATTCCCCTAAATAATTTGAAATGTTAACAAAATATGCTTTTGCATCACACATTGTTGCAAATAAAAAGGATAATCATGGTGATGATGATGATGATGATGATGATGGTAATGATGGGGGATGATGACATAGATGTTTATGATGATGATGATGATGAGGATGAATGATGATGATTTGGATGAATGATGATGATTAGGATGAATGATGATGGTGATGGTGATTGTTTTGTTTTTAATGATTATGTTGATGGTGATTTACCTTTGAACAACATTCTGCTCTGGATCAATTTGTGCATCAATCACATTTGAAACAGTTTCCAATATAACTGTAATTGACCCGTAGTTTCATGACATGAACTGTCATTGTACTATATGGGTAAACCTTTAATCACTACCAATATATAATCATCATCATCATCATCATCATCATCATCATCATCCCCGTCATAACCACCAGTCATCATCCTCACCATCATCACCATCACCACCACAATCTCTCGATGTGAACTCACCTGATGTGTAAGAAAAGTGGTCAACATCAATGTCCACTGCCGCCACTGTGACGTCCCCACGGCGACCTTTCGCTTGTTGTCCACCTCGATAGGCCCTAGGGGATGATTGGCCGGTAGCGTGATCATCATCTCAATATTAAGCTCCTGCATGGTGTACGTCGCAATGACCTCTCTGGTGGACGGACGAGCCTTGACCGTCATGTTTTCGGCCGTGCTTGGACTCTCCTGGACAGAGCGCAACTCCTCGGCGCAGAGCAGAGGACTCACATACTTGGTGGTGAATCTTCCCAAATGAGAGGGGTGTAAAAACACTTATAATTATAGTACATGTAACACCAAATACACTGAATGACTTCAAGTACGATGTTCGGTGTTGGTGTTGGTGTTGAGAGAGAAAACATTGTTGGTCAGTTTACAGAAGTGATACAGAAACGACCGGAAATACGTCAGAATTTTGCGAGGTCTACCCCAAACACCGACAGACTTCAAGTTTGGTGTTGAGGCTGGTGTTGGTTTTGCTGCAACACCAACACCAGCGTTCAACACCGTACTTGAAGTCACCCACTCTGTGGAGTGCTCAAGGCGCATTAAGACGGCAGTAAGAGACGTGTAACTTGACAATAGCTCTAGTAGAACATGAATTTCAGGAATGCCCTTCCCTGTTAAAAGCTTTAATTCTTTTGTCTGCTAGGGTGAAACTGCCAAAATGAGAGGTACGCAAAAACAGTTTGAAATCCTAGAGCTTGAGAGTTGGACAAGATAAATCACATTCCGTTCAAGTCTTGACAATAACTCTACAAAAAGGAATTCCCTTCCCTGTTATTTTGCAAAGATATATGCAAAACAGGGGTCCCCCCTGCTTGCTGAATAACAGAAAAGCTTTATTTCTTTTGTCTGCTAGGGTAAAACTGCCAAAATGAGAGGTACGCAAAAAACAGTTTGAAATCATAGGGCTAGAGAGTTGGACAAGATATCAAAATCACTATTACGTTCAAGTCTTGACAATAACTCTACAACATGAATTTTAGGAATTCCCTTCCCTGTTATTTTGCAAACATGTATGCAAAACAGGTGTCAACCCTGCTTGCTGAATAACAGAACAGCTTCATTTGTTTTGTCTGCTAGGGTGAAACTGCCAAAATGAGAGGTAGGCAAAATATACTTTGAAATCGCAGGGCAAGAGAGCTGGATAAACCACTCTCCGTTCAAGCCTTGATTCATTCCTTCATTTTATTAAATGTTTCTCCTTGCCCAGTTTATTGTTCTTTGTGGTGTAGTGGTCCTGACTCTCGCCTTTCAACCAGAGGGTTGTAGGTTCGAATCCCACCCATTTCGTCAATTTACTTCAGCAAGAAATTCATCCACACTGTGCTGCACTCAACCCAGGTGAGGTGAATGGGTACCTGGTAGGAATCTTTATTCCTTGTGATGCCAAGTGCGCTGGTGGCTGCTGGGCTAAAGCCAGTGTAATAAATGCAAAGCGCCTTGAGCACTCAGCAATGAGAGTGGATACGTGCGCTATATAAATTACATAATATATTATCCCTTTCTGAACCTTTGTATGTTTTTCATTAATGTCTACCTTGCCTTTTTCCTCAAATCTATCCTATTATATTCTTTGTTTTCTTAGTTTCCTTACTCCATTGTTATCTTTTGTTATGTTTATTGATTTTATCTATTTTCATTTTCTCTTTATCCTGATAATATTTATCATATTCAGTTTATAAATCCCTTCCATTTCTCTCTATCCTTTTAATATGTTATTTATCATTATTCACATTTTCAGTCATTTTCTATCTATCCTAATGTTTTTTTTTATTGTTTTTCCTCCTCCTTTTCTTCAAATTCTCTCGATCCTTTTATTATTTTTATCCATCTTTACGCATTCTTTTTTCTGTCTATACTTATGTTATTTATTTATTGTTTTCCACTTCTCTTCCTATCTATCATTTATGTATTTGCTGTTATCAACTTACATATCCTGCTTTTCTCTATTAACCACTATGCTGTTTATTGCTTTCCGCTTATTTATCTTTTTTTTTTATTTCTATATCCTTTTGTTATTTATTGTTTTCCCTTTATTTATCGTTCTCTCTTCTCTCTCACGTTATTTACTCTTTTCCACTTATTTTTCCTTCTATTTCTCTCAATCCCTTTGTTATTTATTGCTATCTACTTACTTATCCTTCTTTTTCTCTCACTATAACCTTATTTCATATATTGTTTTCTGGTTATTTCTTCTTTTTTTTTCTATATCCTTCCATTATTTATTATTATCCATTTTCAACATTCTACTAGAATCAAGTTTCAAAACTCATCTTTTTCTGCATTTCCTTGGTGAGTTTTGAAACGCTATTTTGATGACCGTATAAACGCAACCGTGTTTCAGAACTGAGCCAGCTTCAGAACTCAATCATTGTGCTGTATAAACACGGCCTAAATATTGCAATGTTTGGTAGATGTATACACAGATCAATATCTAATCTGATTCGGTGGTTGGTTTTGATGGTTCATTGTTGGTATTTAAACTTTCCAAGGTTCTGTGCAAACACAGAAAATGAGTGGTTTTAATAATTACATAGCGGGTGTCTCCTACTTCTTTATTTGCACAGTCAAGTACTAGTAATGAGCATAAGAACAAAAGGTAATCAATTTATGCAAACATCCGTGAATCGCTCTAAATCATCTTTTCCATGTTAACCACAGAAGGCTAGATTTAATGGAGATCAAACTTAACTGGTGCTATTGAGCATGGAGATGAATTCACATTCATTTTGCATTTTGGGCAATGTGCTGCTGAACAGAGCAACATATACATGTACCGTAATTTTGTTTGCGATAATCAAGCCATTTCTAGGTCATTTTACTATGAACATCTCTAATTCGCTATTGGAAAACTGCATTATGATGATATTTTTTTGCTGCAGCTCACAAAGTGATTAAATATCTGAAGCATCATATCTCCCAGAACCGATCTATACATTCAACTGTAAATAAATATGTCCAGTAGATAAAATAAACATAAAATCAAAGCAGACTCTATTACCCTTTCAGGACGATAGAACACGTTTTTTGTTTTGGTGCAATAACTTTTGATGCAGTGCTCTAAAAATATACCTGATGTATGAGCAGAAAGCGAAAAAAATTATACACTAGATCTGACTATTTTTATTTTTATCACCAATTGTCGCTGGATGCAGAGAATTTTTTTAAATGAAAAAATCACTAAAATGGTCATAAATCCTTAAATTGGCAACGCAGAAATCATTTGAAAATCACCATTTTCTATGCAAAAAATATTGGCAACTTTTAACTTTTAAACTTGCTTTTTGACAAAGAAGATTCTATCTGATATCATAATTTTTAATTGAAACATTCTAAAAATAGAATTTAAAATTTTAGTGTTGCCAATTTAGGAAAGGAATCAGGTGATTGAATTTGTTGTAGAATAATTCCTGTCCTGAATGGGTTAAAGAGGATTGTGTATAACAGGTGCAGATGCAGGTGCACCTCTCTTTATCTTGACATAATGTAATTGAAATTGACTTATTTATCACTGTAATTGACTTAGTGTAATTGAAACTGAAAGAATTTGTTTCCATAATCAACTTGGCATAATCAAAATCGAAGCATTCATTAAAATCAAATACCATGATAATAATCAAATACCAAAAACCTACTCGTCAAGGTTCTAGATCAGAAATTCAATTTTCTATGCTGCATGCCAATTGTGGTTAGGATTTTAACTGCCAATCATCAACTTAAAAGGTATAGATTGGGAATGAAGAAATTCATGTAAAACAAGCTGACCTATTTAAGAATTGATCTCCAGATAAATACTAATCAACTTGTGCAAAATTTGGAGACGTTTCCCACATATAATATTCTGGTAATTTTCACATGCAAATGGTGGATCTACATATCTATCATGATAATATGCTATGGTTAAAAGTTTGAGGAAATCATATTTATGGGGAGAAAAGTAACATTTTATAACGTTGATATGAATGTGATAAATGGTCAGTTGTGCACCTATGGCATCATTAGTTTGTCAATTATTCTAAATGTATAAACATTCAAAACTTTCTTATTAGTTGTCCGATTTTTCTCAAACTTTTTTTTTGTTCTGTTCATTTGATTTTTCTGCTCCTGTTGCAGAAATATTATTTTGGGGAAGACTCTTTTTAATTTTGATTCATGTATGGCTGAACACTGTGTATGTCCAGGGTATGAAAAATGCCTTGAGAAAAAATGATCATGATTGCTTTCTTTCCACCACATTACACTACACAACTGTATATAATCAAAGACCTGTCTACAAAGGNGTGTCTAGCAATAGCTGGTACATTCTGTAGAATGCTGTAATATACTGAACACCCTGTAACACTGCATGACACTCTATTACACAACACCACATTACACTAAATTATATAATTAAATATGCCTTACTACATAGGGTGCTATCTTTCTGTCCAGTGTCTAGCAATAGCTGGTACATTCTGTAGATTGTTGTAATATACTTAACACCCTGTAAACGCTGCACGACACTCTATTAAGCAACACCACATTACACTTCACTATATAATCAAACATGTCTGTCTACATAGGGTGCTATCTTTCTGTCCAGTGTCTAGCAATAGCTGGTACATTCTGTAGAATGCTGTAATATACTGAACACCCTGTAACACTGCATGACACTCTATTACACAACACCACATTACACTAAATTATATAATTAAATATGCCTTACTACATAGGGTGCTATCTTTCTGTCCAGTGTCTAGCAATAGCTGGTACATTCTGTAGATTGTTGTAATATACTTAACACCCTGTAAACGCTGCACGACACTCTATTAAGCAACACCACATTACACTTCACTATATAATCAAACATGTCTGTCTACATAGGGTGCTATCTTTCTGTCCAGTGTCTAGCAATAGCTGGTACATTCTGTAGAATGCTGTAATATACTGAACACCCTGTAACACTGCATGACACTCTATTACACAACACCACATTACACTAAATTATATAATTAAATATGCCTTACTACATAGGGTGCTATCTTTCTGTCCAGTGTCTAGGAATAGCTGGTACATTCTGTAGAATGTTGTAATATACTGAACACCCTGTAACACTGCACGACACTCTATTACACAACACCACATTACACTACACTATATAAGCAAACATGTCTGTCTACATAGGGTGTTCTCTTTCTGTCCAGTGTCTAGCAATACCTAGTGCATTGAGTAGAATGCTGTAATTTTCCTAACACCCGGTTAACACTGCACGACACTCTACTACACAACATAACATTACACTACACTGTATAATTCAACATACCTGTCTACATAGAGTCCTCCACTGTCTAGCAAAAGCTAGTACACTGAGCACCCTGTTAACGCTACACAACATATATTACACAGCACCACATTACACTACACTACACTACATAATCAAACATCTTCCTATCTTGTAGAGGTCCACCACTGTCTAGCAAAAGCTAGTACCCTGTTACACTGCACGACACTCTATTACACAACACCACATTACATTACACTATTTAATTCGTGGAATCCACCACTGTCTAGCGATAGCTGATACATTGTGTAGAATGCTGAAATACACTTAATGCCCTGTAACACTACATGACACTTTATTACACAACACCAAATTACACTACACTATATCATCAAACATACGGTACCTGTCTACATAGGGTGCTATCTTCCTATCTTGTAGAGTCCACCACTGTCTAGCAAAAGCTAGTGCATTGTGTAGAATGCTCTAATACACTTAACACCCTGTAACACTACACAACACTCTCTTGATACACAACACCACATTACACTACACTTAATTCAACATACCTGTCTACATAGGGTGCTATCTTCCTATATTGTAGAGTCCACCACTGTCTAGCGATAGCTGGCACATTCTGTAGAATGCTGTTATACACCGAACACCCTATTAACACTGCATGACACTCTTAATACACAACACCACATTACACTGCACTATATAATCAAACATGCCTAACTACATAGGGTGTTATCTTCCCATCTTGTCGAGTCCACCACTGTCTCGCAATAGCTGGTACATTGTGAAGAATGGTGTAATACACTGAACACTTTGTTAACACTGCACGACACTCTATTAAACAACACCACATTACACTACTCTATTTGATTCAACATACCTGTCTACATAAGGTGCTACATGTATCTTCATATCTTGTAGAGTCCACCACAGTCTAGCAAAAGCTAGAACATTGAGTAGAATGCTGTAATTTTCTTAACACCCTGTTAACACTGCACAACACTCTACTACACAACATAACATTACACTACACTCTTTAATTCAACATGATACCTGTGTACATAAGGTGCTATCTTCCTATCTTGTAGAGTCCACCACTGTCTAGCGGTAGCTGATACATTGTGTAGAATGCTGAAATACACTTAAAACCCTGTAACACTGGATGACACTCTTAATAACACTACACTTAATTCAACATAACTGTCTACATAAGGTGCTACACAACACTCTCTTGATACACAACACCACATTACACTACACTTAATTCAACATACCTGTCTACATAGGGTGCTATCTTCCCATCTTGTAGAGTCCACCACTGTCTAGCGATAGCTGGTACATTGTGAAGAATGCTGTAATACACTGAACACTTTGTTAACACTGTACGACACTCTATTACACAACACCACATTACACTACTCTATTTAATTCAACATACCTGTCTACATAAGGTGCTACATGTATCTTCAAATCTTGTAGAGTCCACCACTGTCTAGCAAAAGCTAGACTGTGTAGAATGCTCTAATACACTTAACACCCTGTAATACTACACAACACTCTCTTGATACACAACACCACATTACACTACACTTAATTCAACATACCTGTCTACATAGGGTGCTATCTTCCTATCTTGTAGAGTCCACCACTGTCTAGCGATAGCCGGTACATTCTGCAGAATGCTGAAGTACACTGTGCATGCTAAATGCTGTACCTCGTTGACTTTCATATGAGATGCTGCAAGAAAAAAAAAGAGTCGCCATTTCCAACTATCTAAATATGAATTACTGGATGCGTATTTACTTAAATTTAAGATTTGTATATATAGGACAATCAGTTTCCCCCATTGCATATCAAGGTACATGGAGCTTACAAATCTCACAGCATGTTTTTTTGCCCCTCAGTCTTATGGGGTGTTGCTCAAAATCAACTGCAAGTCAACTGCAACTCTGGAAATTGTAACGCGCATTTTCATTCGCGCACGGTATGCGCATTTAACAAGACGCGCATCAAACAATGATTTTGATTGGCGCGTCTTGATCAACTGCAACTTGCGATCAATTGCAAATTTTGAGCAACACCCCCATAGAGCATCAACGTCTGTTGCCCGTAACATAAAGTAGATAAAATCAATTTTGCGATCAATTGCAAACTTTTGTACACTATCTGCTATGGACGTTACTGGCCCCTGGTCTCTACAACATCAGCAGGTTAAGTTTTGAGCCAATTCCTAATTATTTTGGCGGTGGAGACCTTTATTTGAGCGACTACTTTTATTTGGAAAAGAAACTTTTCCTTAGTTCCATCATCAGGTTGATCCATGTTAGTTTGTATATATACAGTAATAATGTTGCAAATTTAAGAATGTTAATTTTGTAATGATGCTAACATGTAGGCGGAGGTTGTAATTCATAAAGCTTTTCGTAGATCTACGTATGAATGTACGAACGACTAGTCATCCACTCTCAGGTGCGATTTAGCACCAGGGATCACCAGTCAATCTTTGAGCCGTACGAAGATCTACGAACAGATTTATGAAACACAACCCCGGAATAAATACGAAGTGAGTGATATCAGTACAGCTGGTTGGTATCGCTTGGTATGGACGATACACAATGCAGAGAATTATTTTCGCAACATCACCATGTATCACCTCTACTGGGATAATCTGGAAGCTCCGTGGTGTAGTGGTTCAGACTCTTGTCTTTCAGCCCGAGGGTCGTAGGTTCAAATCAAACTGATGGCGTTAATTTCCTTCAGCAAGAAATGTATCCACATAGTGCTACACTCGACCCAAGTGAGGTAAATGGGGACGGCAGGAAGAAATTCCTTGTAATGTGGAGCGTTGTAATGGTTGCCAGCTAAAGTGAGGTATTGAGTGTAAAGCTTTCAGGGCCATTAGCACCGATAAGGTGTACCTGTGCGCTATACAGTTATCCAATATCATAATTATTATTATTATTATCTCTCATTATCAACTAAAGATGTTGATCTATGGCTCAAGCTACAAGTAACATTTGTCTAAGATTAAAAAAGGACACATCTGTATGAATTATGGGTCTTGTTATCCAATAGATAAATGGACAATTTGGGTATAAATGTGAATGCAGAATGGTATTGCGAGGTTCTAGAAATAAACACTTTGGTACATGTCAAAATATTTTCGTATGCTATAGCAAATCATGTACGCAAATAAATTCAATTTCACTAAGACATCACTAAGAATTGAATTAATCAGGCAATATTTCTCACCTTTAGGGGTCAAGTCTGGTTTCTTGCTGAACATGGTGACCTGTGACCCCTTGCTGGGGGTCGTTGACCTCTCTAGTGTGGGATCTTCAGGCATGAGTCAGAAGAGGCTTTCTAATAGATAATGGATACCTTTAGATTGCTTGAGTTATGCTGAATATTGAGCTCTCACCTATTATAGAAATGAAAAAAGGTTAATGTTTTACTGTAGCCTATG
>BQKZ01005612.1:15455-28058 GCA_036244855.1 Temnopleurus reevesii | reverse complement strand
CCAAACAGATCCGATTGGAGCCAGGAATACATCGTCGAAGACAGCTCAGGATTATCTCTCATCTGAAAACAGACAACAAAAGATATTAAAACAGAAGACATTAGAGAGATAGATTTTGAGCAAATAGAGTCTGCCTTTTAACAGTTAGTCTACACAGTTCATCCTGGATTGAGAGAAGTTTCTCACCAAACAAATCTGATCGGAGCCAGGAGTACATCGTTGAAGACAGCTGCGGTTTATCTCTCATCTGAAATTGTAGAGTAAGAAACATTAAACTCAAGAGATTAGAGAGAGAGAGAAAGATGGATTTTCAGCTAATGGAGCCTGCCTTTCAAGAGTTAGTCTACAATGTTCATCTTGAATGGAGAGAAATTTCTCACCAAATAAATCTGATCGGAGCCAGGAATACATCGTCAGAGACAGCTTGAGTTTATCTCTCATCTAACAATGGGGGAAAAGAAACATTGAAACCAAAAATATTAGGGTGACGGACTACAAGTCAGTTGGGTTTCTTGCCAACAGATCTGTGTTAGAGCTGCCCTTCTAGAGCAATATACATAGCTAATAATGCCTGCCTTTCAAGGTTGATTCTACACAGTTCATCCCGAATAGAAAGAAGTTTCTTGCAAAGTTGCTTTGCACACTGCTTGTTGCTTTGGGTTTTTTACGTGTTCCAATAGACTCTACGTTTTTTTGCTGATTCTGCGAGGGACATGGATCCATTGCACTATGGATGGAGCCACAATTGCACAGGTGGTGACGTAATCGTTTAATGAACAGTATGATCAACGTAACGTCAATCAAACAACGAGAATCTAAGTAAGCTCAGTTGCAAAAGGGTTAAGAAGTTGAGTCTTTCTTTTTAAGCTGTACGAATTCCCCAAAATAAAAGTACAATATAAAACCATTAATCATAAATGTCTTATTTTTATTAAATAATTATATTACCTTGGATACCATCAAATGTAGCAGTTGTGCGGTTTCTGCTTTGAGGCACACTGCATCAACGACTAGGATCCGATTCTCCTCTTGAACCGTTAGAAGAACGGACACTGTCAAGTCTAAAATTGCTTCCATCTGTAAAGCTTTCTCCTGCTTCCCTCCAATGCTCTGCTTCTCAATATCCAGTAACCATGGTAACAGTAATGAATAGATGCATTTCAGAGGTAGAAAGTCATCGCCAGTGCTGGATTCCTCATCTGTCTTCTTCACATTGTCACATACACCATCCACTATTAAATCATCCGCAACCTTTGATGTATCACCACTAGTCCTGCCTGTATCTAGCATTTCATCATCCTTATCGGTAGAATCATCACTTGATGTCCTGCTCATTGAGCCATCTTCCACTCCTCCATCCACTCTCGGTGCTGCATCTATGCTAATGAGACAACGCCCAGAGGTGGGTATCTCTACGCCGGCTGCGGTAAGCAGAGTCTGGAGGGTGGTCGGGTCGGTGAACGTTCTCACAAGCTGGGCTAAGAAGTGGAGGTGAGGCAAGGATGCCCTCGCCTGGCGGAACGAAGATCGGATGAGGTCTGAGACCATAGCGGGAAGTTGTGGATGTCTGATTGTGAGTTCAGCGGTAGGTTCTGTATGCAGAAAAACCAACAAAAAAGGACATTAATTTACCCCGCGACCCGTAATACAATTAAACATAGTTAAGACCGAGAATAGAAAAACTGTCAATATGTACATCTAACCTACAAAATGTAGGATTGTGCTTTTTCAGAGGATTTGATTATACTGGTACATTCTCCCACCCGATCAGTGAAAAATGAAGATAAAAGCTAGATGAGAAACCATTATATGATTGCTCTTCATACTTGGTTCCGTAAAATCCAGTGCTTTGTTTTCCACATTCTCGTTTCTAGCAAAATGAATATTCGAGAGGAAAGGTATACATTGCATTCATTGCATTCATTGCATTCATGACACTGCTCCTCAATATAATATTTCATTGATTCAACGCTACGTTCCTTCAAGATCACTCCGTTCTTCCTCTTCTGGCCTTCTCAACATACCAAAAGTTTCTAAAACTTGGGGGGAACGTGCATACTCATTCACCATCCCGACTTTTTGGAATAACCTACCTGAAGACATAAAAAGCTGTTCTACCCTCCTGTCATTCAAGAAACTTGTCAAAACTTACCTGTTCACTTCTTAAGTAAATCTTACTTACTTTCACTTCTCTCTTAATGCGCCTTGAGCACTCCACAGAGTGGATTAGGCGCTATACAAATGGCATTATTATTATTATTATTATTATGTATGTCTATGGAGGTGTTGTTCAAAAGTTGCAATTGATCCTAAGTTGCAGTTGATCGGAACGTGCCAATCAAAAACATTGTTTTATGCGTGTCTTGTTAAATGCGCATACCGTACGCAAATATAAATGCAAAACTCCCTATGTTTGAAAAGCACTATTTACTAGGCAAGTACACGGCCAGGGTCCATTTAGAGAAAAAAAATTCATACCTTCCACTTGCTCGGGACTTTCGTCTGATTGCTGATTGGCTAGTCTGTCAGCTTCATTGCTCCCACACGGTTTCTCGGTGTCAGATTTCTCCTTTTTCTCCTCATCCGGCTCCTCCATAGCGAAGCGGATCTTGGCTACTTTGCCCCTTCTCCTACTGGCTCCAGGCTTCTTTGCTTCTGCAGCATTAGGGTTCTGTGTCAGAATACATACCACACAATATTAAATTTTATGTCAATTTCAAGATAATTCTTCTCACATACCAATGTTTACGAGGTAGAGCACCACTCTATCTGCAGGATCTCGTCATTAGAAACACTCCCACAAGATGACTAAGGTCAAATAATAAATCCCCTCTGGTCATTCTGCGCTTTTATAGTATCAGGGTTATGTGTCAGAATACATACCATAACATATAAAATCCTGTATCAACTTCAAGATAATTTTTTAAGTCAAGAAAGGCATTTTATATGGACAGGTGGTTGCTAAATCAGGTTTGGCTGTATTATCATATTTCAATACACACATATCTTCATCCATTTCTGGCGTGTTTCCAAATCAGAATTTGTTATTTCTAAGTTACCTTCAGCACAGCCACAAGCATGGCGATATTGCTCAACGCTGCCTCCTGATTGGCTGAGAGCTATGTCACATGATCCACACACATCACAGAGATGCCTGTCCAGAGAGACTGCAGAACCTGGTAAGCTGGTGACCCTTTCTCAGCACCAGTCTGCTGCTTGTATAGGTAATTGAGTAAGGCCCCTGTCTGGTGATAAATGGTCACCACGCTCCAAGCTTTGCTCTCTTCAGTCAGAGAGGCTTGCAGAAGAGGCATCAGCTGGATTAGAGAAACAATGCAATGGTATGAATTTAAAGAGTAAATGAAGTCAAAATATATAATTTGTATAATGCTTAAGCCAGAAAAAATTGTTCAGATGCCCTCAATGCTATTTTCAAATAAGCAAATTCAACCTTACCTGCTGATCAATGAGATGAGTGTGAACAGCTTCATTATTATCTGATAGACTACCAGCGATGCCATACCTAAGGCACTCCATGAAGGACTTCAGGATGGCTGTGTTCTCACTGCTACTCTGGCTAACACGTTTGGAGGTAAGTCTGTGTGAAAACGCATCAAAATGAATAATTAGTCCCTAAAACACCACTGATATACATGTATATCTTGGATAAAAAGGGTTTGGCGTCAGACAACTCAAATATGATATAATTTTTGTTCACAAGACATTAATCCAGTTTAAAATATAGTATAAGCAGGTCAAGATGCAGTCATAATAATAATAATAATAATGTCTTATTTACCCAGGGTAGCCACATTCAGCTGTAAGTTAGCTGCTCTTCCAGCGGGCCCTGCATTACATAAAGTTATTATTACCCTTCTCCTTTCTTAAATGCCGAGCGCCTGGCAAGAAGGTAGATGGTCCCATTTTTATAGGTCTTTGGTATGACCCGGCCGGGGATCGAACCCACGACCTTCCGTTCATGGGGCAAACGCTCTACCACTGAGCCACACATGACCGGTGTTAGATTAAATAGTTCTTCCACATCAAATCACAATCCTGAACAGAAGCAGGTTACAATGCAATCGAATATAATCTCTTCTTTTATATATTCAATAAAATAAGTTTCAAAGTTTGTCAGTGCATACTGTAAATTAAAACGCCTGTTTATGATGTTAGAAACTCCAGATACTTGAATCCATCAATCAGTGGTTGAATCAACCACCCCCCAAAAAACCAGGCCTTATTAGAGTTAAAAGCAGATAAAAAGCCAAGGAGCTACTGAAAAGATTCATATTTCACATATTCATTGACAATTTTAATGTATTTTTTTTATTTGGGTGAAAAGCAATCTAAAAAAAAAGTTCAGGTCAGACCATTTTTAGAAGGTCGGTTGGTGAAGGGCTTCTAAAAAAAAATCGTTTTTTGATGGGGGGTGACTTACCCTTCTCTGAAGTTTGTGAAGAATTCCCGCCAGAACGCTTCATCTTGACCTTTGACCTGCGAGGGTAGATGGCTAAGGAGAGGTAGTAGATGAGGGTAGATGGTCGTGGCACAGCCGTTACCACCGCGGCGAAGAACAGACCAAAGCTTNCAAGGTGAATGTAGCTATGACTTCTGTGGAACAAAGACATGAAAAATCCAATCACATGAATTTCGGTCATCAAACTCTCATGAAGTATTCAAGCGCTAGCTAAAAAGACATATTTGTTTACACGGTAACTTTTGACTTTGAACTTAGGAGATGCTAAAACAATGTGAAGCGCAATTTGCTTGATTACCACTATATAAATGCCAGTATATATATAAATCATTTTTACTACTTTTTCCTTCATTAAAAATATTGTCAGACAAACTATTGTGTTATTCATCCATTCATGTGTTACTGCATGAGTTAACAAGTTTACGAGGTGTCAAATCAATTTTTGTTATCTACATGTATGTTGGGATAAGGCAAAAATTAATAAATTATAAGCCATGTAGACGGAAATTGTCAGTTTTTGTTCATTATTTGAATTCTTTTGAATTTCTTCCTACCAGGTACCCATTTATACCTGTGTTAAGTGCAGCACAATGTGAATAAATTTCCTGCTGAAGGAAATAAACGCCATTGGTGGATTTAAAGCGCCAACCCTCTGGTTGAAAGGCGAGAGTCAGACTTTTTACACCACAACGCTTTCACATAAAAATATTTGAACAGATAGATCAGTTTTAGGAGAGATGGCACTTCGGATATTTGACTACATTGTGAGCTGCAGTTAAAGTATTACCACAATGCAGTCTTTCAATAAGAAATTAGAGGATGTTCATACTTTGTTGGAATAAAATCAACCTTAAAATGGGATAATTATCGCGAAAAAAAAATGACGACGCACGTTGCGCTCCCCAACATAACTTCGCTTTATGTACAAAATGAATGTAAACTCACACGCTGCAAACAATACCATCAGTCACTCCATCCATCCCGCCCGGACAACCCCCGTGCAATTCATTTAGCGCACTGTAGGAAAATCGTTTGATTGGCACTTTCAAAGTAGAATATGCCAGAATATGCGCAAAAATCTTCTCCTCTTTTCCTACACAATTGTGTTGTTCAAAATTGAAATTGATTGTAAGTTGCAATTGATCGGAACGCGCCAATCACAATCATTGTTTCATGCGCGTCTTGTTAAATGTGCATACTGTGCTCGAATGAAAATGCTCGTTACAATTTGCAAAGTTGCAGTTGATTTGCAATTGATTTTGAACAACACCTCTTAAGTCATGTAAAGCAATTTGTGAATACATCAGCTTGTTTCACATCAATTTCTGCATAACGACCATTACAAATCTATATGGTACCTTTAAGGAAAGATGGAAAAAAAAGAATGACAAGGAGTCTTGAGGTAGAATAATGATTTGATGTAACGTACCAGAAAGATTGTGGGCATCTTGGCATTCTAGCTGGAAGAGAGCCAGGAGAAGATCGGTTGAAGATGATAGATGAATACANAGGCACAGCCGTTACCACCGCGGCGAAGAACAGACCAAAGCTTAGGGAGAACAGCTTTTCTCATGTTCACGTGCTTCCAACAGTCCTGTAAAGACAAGAGAAATGTGCAAATTCTTGTTAGGCGCCGTAGTGTAGTGGTTCTGACTCTCGCCTTTCAGTCAGATAGATATGTACGGCCTGTTCCATACCATCAGAAACATTTTACAAATTTTGAGCACTGCAAACTTTGACCCCATGGACCCAAAATCTCATCGGTTCTTCCTCAAATGTTTATATATAATTGAGCCAAGTTTGAACGAAATTGGGTCAATTTTTCTGAAGTTATAGCAATAATGAGCTTTATCAGGTAATTTCTACAAGTGTTTTGGCCCTGTGACCTTTTTTAATGCCTCCGGCACCACCTTCCCGGTGGCAGAGGCATAAAAATACCACAAATAGTACATAACTATCAATGACAATCACACTAGAGAATAATCAAACCAGGCGAAATACATGTATCAAATATCTACAGAAAATATGAATTCTTTCTTTTGGATGATCTAAAACCACTTTTAGAAAATAAATAATTTGTCCTGAAAATGAAGAATAAGTTTAATAATAACTGCAAAATATTTTCAGGTGATTGCCAATTGATGAGCATGTGTCATCCTTAGAGGGCATTGTTCAAAAGTTGGAATTGATCACAAATCTATTGCAAATCAGTATATATTTTAAACCACACATGATATGCTCTTCCAACAAGACGTACATGACTTTTATTCACGCGTTCCAATCAACTGCAACTTGCGACTAATTGCAACTTTTGAACAACACCCCCTTAGGTACATAACATCTTGTAAAATCACATTCAGTCTTTATTTCCAATAGGAACAAAATCTAATAATAACAATTATAGTAATAATAATAATAATAATAATAATAATAATCATAATAATAATATTAATTATAATAATAATAATAATTATAATAAAAAATAATAATGATAATAATAATAATGATATAAATAATACATGTGATTTACAAGGCCCCAAATCCACTACGATTTAGTGCTCAGGGCGCGCATAAAAAGAAAATAAGAGAGTGGAAAATAACCCAAAACAGAATAGCATAAGAAAGGCATCCAATGACTAAAATAATAAACAATAAACAATAGTAACTGAAAATACACTTACCAGGTTAGATGAGATGAGAGTCAGGATGCCTTCCCATAAAGGTCCAACGGTTAGGGGTTNTATGGTACCTTTAAGGAAAGATGGAAAAAAAAGAATGACAAGGAGTCTTGAGGTAGAATAATGATTTGATGTAACGTACCAGAAAGATTGTGGGCATCTTGGCATTCTAGCTGGAAGAGAGCCAGGAGAAGATCGGTTGAAGATGATAGATGAATACATCCCTGAAAGATATAAGAAACGGAAAAGAGAAATTATTCTCTGAGGCCAGAGAAAATAATTTCCTAGTTGTTAAAACACTTTTATAGCTGCCAACATGAGTCAGTGGAAAAAGTATAATCCTGCTACATATCAGTAATCGTCACATATTTTACATTGTATCCTACTTATAAGATTGTATCCATTGTGATTGGTCAAGAAGCAGTCATGTGATTAAAAATATATCACCATGAAATAAATTGGATATGGCGTGACGTCATTCTCGAAATAGTTTTCGATATGTGAATATTCTGACGTCATCTTTTACGATAACTGGATATTCACCTATCGATACTGCGATATCGAGATCACAGGTCGCCGAAACATAAACAACAATGACAGCGCCCAGTGGAGAAATCAACGACAATGAATCGAGATTTAATCTCATAGATGATGATAATTTAGGGGAATTCATTTAATCAACAGATTGTACGTAGGACATAAATTTGATTATTATTTCGGTCTACTTGTGTAAGATTTAAATCAAATATATATACCATGCACATTTTTCGAAGTACTACATGAAATTATGGATTCTTCGGTGACCGGCATAGTGATTATTTTCTTCAAGGGTGCGCCCCTCAGAAAATGGTGCTATGCCAGTCACCTCACAATCCATAATTTCAACTAGAACTTCTCAGTGTATGGTATATTTAATTATTAGAAATGCATGGTGTTCATGTTGCCAAAAATAGCCATCTTTAATGTGTTTAACACAAAACTGGACAAGTGAGGCCAAAATCAGTAATGACTTCTACAATTTGGTAATTGTTGGTAGCAATGTACTTTAAACCAAACATCACAAAATTCCATGATATTAAAAAATTTTCAAAATTTTAGAACCTGATTGATTTTCATGATAAACTATTAAAACTAGATGAATCCTCAACCGCGCACGGTCAAAATTTATGCCTCCGCCATCATGCAGTCAGAAAGATATGTGTGACCTTTGACCCCGTGAACCCCAAATCTCATCAGTTCTTCCTCACATGCTTATACATAATTGAGCTAAGTTAGATAGAAATTGGTTCAATTATATTGAAGTTATAACAATAATGAGCTTTATCAGGTGATTTTGTGCCTCCGGCACCACCTTACGGTGGCGGAGGCATAAAAATTATTTGTACAAGTACTGCGTTACACAGTGAAATAATATTACAGATAGAGGTGCAAACCTTTTCTTCTACCTCATAACTACATGTATAAAAATCCATTTTACCATGAAAATCCTAATTTTAGGAAAAAATCTAATTCTTAACCCTATTCCAACTGGTGGGGGGTCAATTTGACCCCCCCCCCTCGACAAATTTTGTGATCGCTCCGCCGCGCAAAATTTTTTCACCGCGAGACTCGCTGACTTTTTTCTTTCAAGTCTTGCGCAACTTTTAAGACTATTTTCGCGTAAATCGGGCGTATGGATACGTCGCCGCGGCACTTTCTGTACATGCATGTCAGACCGAAAATCGCTCAAAAACGTGATTTTGTGTACAGAGTCAATGTAAATTGTGATTTCTGTGTGAATTCATAACGATGTAGTTATTTTCAATTTTATGGGTTGTAATTAATTCATTTTAACATAAATATGCTTCAAAAATGTTCTGCAATAAATTTCATCCAAAAAACAATAGAAAGCAAAAGGTTGAAAAAACAAAGAAATACATAAGAAATTCATAAAACAATAAAAAACATAAGAAATATCTTGTCACACCAAATTTTTTTTCAAGTAGTATTGTGAGGAATANAGCCTAATTAGCATAATGAGTAGATTTTTGAAAAATTTGACTATGCAATCTAAGAGTTAACATCGTGGGCTATGTGCACGCCAAATTTCGGCGCGATCGCGCAGTCGACGGCGAAGATCAGAGGGGGGGCCAAATAAGCCCCCCCCCCCAATGAACTGAGATGACTGAAATATCCCAATGGGATTAGGGTTAAACAATGAAACAATATTACAGATAGAGGTGCAAACCTTTTCTTCTACCTCATAACTACATGTATAAAAATCCATTTTTCCATGAAAATCCTACTTTTAGGAAAAAATCCAATTCTAAACTTCTATATGCTTTCCAACAATAATATAATATGGACTAGCCTTGAGGAAGACGCAACATTCATGGCCCTGAGTAGAATCGTTTCAGCTCGAGCAATACGATTCTACTCGGGGCCATGAATGTTGTGTCTCCCGATTATCTTATTGTTATTATTAACCAAATCAGACATCGAGAGCGAGCACGAAATCCATAAAATAAATGGGTAAACTTTTTTAATACCCAGCTCGGATGCTGTTCAGAGTTGCAGTTTTGTAATGAGTGCCATCGGTCTGATGTACGGTACCGTGCCTCAACGTAGAATTTCGCAAGAACAGAGGAAAGAGTTTTTTTGTCCACAGTTTCCAGACCAAGCTGAAGATTTTTCTTCGCAATATACTCCTTCAGAACATTGCCTGCTTGTTTAGTTGCCTTCTTAGCAAACCTCTTCGAACTGTGCACTGCCATGTTTGTTTACAATCTGATGTCCAAGTTCACAAAATGCCCAGGCACGTCGCCAGCTCAATGCACAAAAACTCAATGCACATAAACCAATGGCAAAAGTGGTTGCTCGCGAGATCGCGATCGTGAGTGAATGCCGCCCTCATTATTTCGCATGTGAATTTATTGCCTGCTGTTTTTACACACAAAATCCCATAGACATTTGACCGAGGGCAATAAAGTAATGTATGGACCGCTCTGTCTTTTACAGGGCGATAAAGTGTAAAAATCACATTGCTCAGATGTCTGATATGGTCAATAATGTATCTCATGGACTAACAATATTCTATTTTGTTTTATATCCCTTACCCTAAGATCGTTGCATTGACAGTGTACAGGCGAGAAAAATGAATAGATTTGCTAAGAAAGCCGTTTGCCATTGAATAGTACCATGGAATAGTACCATGGAATAGTACTTTTTTTGTGCGCATGCGTCACAGTCGGCTAAAAGAGATCTGCCCGCGCGCGAGAGAGACACTGCTTCCCAGCGCTACACGACACGGGAAACTTCTGGCAGCCTTCGTGTTCGCATGATGTGCTCAAGAGCAGACGAGCCAGAAAAACAAATTATCGATCATTATTTATCGCTTTTGAGATATCGTAATTGGTTTTGGAGCCGTAGTGAATGTTTGAATCTATAGTGGATGTCGTAATCGAAAACGATCAATCGGAAACGAGTTTTGCGAGTAGAAATCATCTGATTTTTGTTTACAAACAACCAAGATGACAGCCGCCAGTAGTCGCAAAAATGACAGCAAATGTACAAGATTCAGGAATTATAATGAAGAGGAAATTGAAGATTTTATGAACTCCACAGACAATGCGAAAACTCGGAAACAGATCAAGTTTTCAGTGTCGATTTTTCGTGAGTATTGCCGTGAAGTAGAGCATAATTATGATTATGAAGTTTGATGAAATTGAAGTGAAATCACTGCCTGGATTCACTGCTCGCCAGATTCTTTGTTAGTGCCCGTACAAAAGGGAATTATACAGCAAAAAATCGATGAGTCGATAAGATTTAAACTGCTACTTCCTTTTTTTAGAAGGGATATAAAAGTAATATATAATGACTTGATTCTCGGTACTGGCTAAAACTATTCACACTCATGAGCATCAGATAGTATCATCAGAGGATGGTACTATCTGAAGCTATCATTCGTGCAAATAGTTTTAACCAGTTCCTCGAGAGTCATTGTATATTTCTATAATATCATCTTTCCATAAAAATGTCATATAAAGAAGTCACATAAATAACAAACCCTACTTTCATTGAAATATCCTCCAAAATAGGATAAAATTCTACTTGTTTATGGCAAAAAAAAATGATTGCAGACCTTGACAGCAGAAAAGAAGTTGCAAGTGACATCACATATGAAACTGATGCATTGCGTTGCCGTGGCGACAACATTCGGTCTGGTCAGTGCATGGTAGAATCCGACCAGGAGCAGCTCAGCGTATGTGTTGCCAATCAGAGGCTCTGAAATGGAAATAATGATTGGCAAACTCAATGATAATAAAGTGGAAACTCGGTATAAAGAAATCTGATATAACAAAATACAACTGTATGGTCCCAGCTCTTAATACCTTATTGTTTTTAACTCTGCTATAAAGAGATTACTGCTATACAGTAACAAGGTATTTTTATGGTCCCAAGCACCTCATTATACTGAGTTGAGAGAGAGAGAGAGAAATTTGTTTTTACGGCGTGTATCATTCAAATTTGATTAGATTTGAAGAGAGAAGGAGGCGACCCGCTGGGATCGAACCCGCGACCCACACAGGTCATTTATGACCGTCCCAAACAGCTTGATTACAGGTGCATGCCACGACGCCTCACTGTATACTGAAAGTTGTAACACAAAGCAAGTTCTATCTCATAACATGTTGAATCAAAATTGGTCAAGTATTTGTTGAATGTCAACCATTAGTGTGCCCAACATGCTTTTCAGATTAGTGTGCGCTCCCATACTCTGTCCAAATGCTTAGTTGCCAACTTAAAGGGGAACTTCACCCAAACATTGATGTGCTCTCAGTGGGTGAAGAAAAATACAATGATCAATCTGTGAAAATTTGAGCAAAATCCGATAATCCGTTCAAAAGTTATGAATTTTCAATGTTTTGATTTCTACCCTCATGGGCTCCTTAAATTGGCAACCTACCTGCACAAAATGGCTGCTAACATGGAGAACTCTCCATTCACTTGGTACACAGAATTTTGCATTTTCTTCTTTTTCTCGAAAGGTAGACAAAGTTCTACTTCTCTCTTCAAATATGATAAGGACATAATGATTCTGCATGCATTTTTGGATGAATCTTGTTGATTCTTTATCTAATTTTCTGTAAAAGGAACACAATGTGAAATTCTGTGTACGAAGTGAATGGAGAGTTCTCCATGTTGGCAGCCATTTTGTTTGTGTATGTTGCCAATTCAAGGAGCCCGTCAGGGATGGAAATCAAAACTCTAAAAATTCAGAACTTTTGAATGGATTATCCGATTTTGCTCAAATTTTCACAATTTGATAATTGTATTTTTCTCCACCCACTGAGAGAACATCAATGTCTGGGTGAAGTTCCCCTTTAAATTCATACTCATCTCCAATATATCTTGCAAAGGGAGTGTTTCAATCATTATATGAACTTCAGTAATCATTAGGAATAT
>BQKZ01005611.1:20673-37891 GCA_036244855.1 Temnopleurus reevesii | reverse complement strand
TCACAAATGTAACAATTCTTTCCTCAATGGCTCGTAGAGATATCTGCCAATGCAATGATTATTCCAATATCATAATTATTTCCCCAAAGATATAATGGTGTGTTTTAATCTCTTAGCATTACATCTTAATGAAATGTATTGAAACTGTTTCGTTTTATTTTGTTCAAAATTTTGCGATCACATGTAATGGGCCTAGATCTCCAACCTCGTTTTTTGTTTACTTCCTAGATTGTCAAAGGGTGCGATGTGCAACGGGATGCGGCGAAAGCTCATTGGTGTACCAAGATGGCGTCCTACAGACTTCACCATTTCCGTCAACCTTCTCTCCATTCAGCGAATGCCAGGTCAAGGTAGAGGGGCCACCGGACAAATACATAGCCATCGAGTTTACCGACTACAGGGTAATATATCATCTTTCTGTACAGAAGGGCACCTTGTCAAGACTTCAGAGAAGCATAAAATGACTCTACATCTCCAGACACCTTAATTTTCCCTATCATGAAGTGCTCAATAAAATATCTAAATACCGTAAAATTGGGAAAACATGGACGCTGGGATGAAGAGGGACAAAACTTACACAATTCATTTTGACCTGCTTATATCATAGGTGGTTTCACTATTTTTTGTTTATTTCCCCTATACATTGACAAGTTTATCCCATAGCAGAGTCCATTGAATGATCCACCTTATAAAAAAGAATTTACATGGTCGGAATTATTGTGTCCATGATCATCCCGTCGCCCGTGTTTACTCTGTTTTAAGGCCCGGGCACATCAACACACCATGGCACGGCATTTAAGCGATATCTCCCCTGTGATTGACCAATTATTGAATCGTGTAGTGTTTGGTGTGCTGGGCCTTTACGGTACCAGAGAAGAAGACACAATGCGATTGTATCGGTAGATATTTTAGAACTAATTTTTGATATATAATCTGGAACAAACTTCCATCAGATAGGCCCCCACTACTGCCACGATCCAATCATAACTAAATGCACGCTCAGTCGGACATGATGCCCTTGTCATCTGTATCACAAACTTTTGTAAATGGATGTATTTGTACTAAGTCGTTGACATCAGTATATGCGGAAATGATTAGAATCATCTTAATGTCATTTTGATCATCACCATTATTACTACGGCGGAGGCGCCGTGGTGTAGTGATCATGACTCTTGCCTTTCAACCAGAGGGTCGTAAGTTCGAGTCCCACCCATGGCGTTAATTTCCTTCAGCAAGAAATTCATCCACATTGTGCTGCAGTTAACCCAGGTGTGGTGAATGGATACCGGGTAGGAATATTTATTCCTTGAAACGTCAAGTGTGCTAATGAAGTTGCTGCCGGGCTAAAGCCAGGGTAATAATGCTGCAATTGTAGAGCGCTTAGAGAATCCTTCATAAAGAGTTGATAAGCGCTATATAAAAGCCGTTCATTATTATTATTACTACCATTATTATTATTTCATTTAGATCAACTCGGGAGTACAGGAAATGCCAACGATGGATACGCAGTGCGACGATCGCCTAAGGATAGAGTCTCCCGAATTAGCCTTGCCAATTGAGCGGTCATGTATGCCATTCCCGTCCCTCCTCATCACTAACGCACACGAAGTGATGGTCCGGCTTTCACTTGGGCTACAGCTTGTGTCAGAAGGGTTTAAAGCGAACGTTACATTCCTGGGTAATACTTTAGGTCAAATGATAATAATAATAACAACAATAGAACGTTTCCATGTAGCACTAATCACAATATCATATATGTTCCTAGGCACTCCGATAATACTGATTTTACGCTAGAATTAGAATTATTGTTTCCAATGCATTCCAAGGTAAAATAGACCTGCTAGGTATCATTAACGTCACTCGGGTTGGGTGCAGCAGAGTGTAATTATTTGTTTTATATTTATCCTCCATCATTGTTTGCTAAATCCGAATCGTGAACATCCCATTGAAAAGTGAGATTCAGAACTTTTAATCAAATGACATTGGTAATGTACGATGTAATGTATAGGCACTGAATCAGAACAAACTCTACAAGATTGCCGGATTCAAACGGGTAATTTTGAATTCCCATATTGTGGATCTTTACGATGGGTCACGTTTTTAACCAGAAAATCAGATTATTTAAGGAATAACTCGGTAGAATATGGGCAAATTTAAAAGAGTTTAATAGGTCCAAATGTTGTAAAAAGGGTCCCTTCTTAATATAAGACTCACTTCTTGTCCTAATATTTCTTTTCGTCCAGATAAACCGGGATGTTACGAAAGCAGCTTGGACGAATGCATGGCTCCCTCATACGCTTGTGACGGGATATCAGGTATCATCGTATCACCATTTTATCCTATGCCAGCAATCAGAGTCCAAAGCTGCGTCTGGCATATTCTAACCCCCGCAAACTCCTACGTCCGGCTTCGGTTTACTGATCTGTTCTTCGCCGCGTCTTGCGGGGAGATGGGCATTGATGTTTCGGAGGAGGATATAGATGGTGTGGCGACTGTCCAGCTGGGACACTTCTGCAGGGAGACCATGCCTCTAGGTGTGGTGGAGAGCAACCTGAACGCTATGGTGGTTGAACTGTTTAATGAGAATGATCACGAGGGGTTAAGGATGATGATAGAGTATGAAGCGGCTTACTTCATGGCACCATTCTCGAATGAATCAGATACAGGTAAGAAGTGAATTGAAAACCTAAGTTAGTCTAGGTGGTCCCATCTGCACTGCTTTTCTGGACCAACAATGTGAACAGCATCATTGCTAAGTCTAGCATGACGATTGGCCAGATAGTATCAACCTGGTCGCTGGACGATCAAAATGCGGATGAATCACGTTGGACTAAACTTAAGTCTGTCCACCTTAATTTCGTCCAGCAAACAAGTCCAGGGAGGTGTTCCATCAAGATAAGAAAGACTTTACGCACAACTTTACGTTCGAATGGTATCAGTTCTTGCGCTGAATGCGCGTACTTTTATGAATTATTACGCGCAAGAAGGGATACGAGTCGAACTTAAAGTCGTGCGTAAAGACTTTCTTATCTTGGTGAAACACCTCCCAGGCCGGGATTGACGTTTCCTCGGATAAATGCTTTTTTGTTTGTTTGCTATAATAAATAAAACCTGATCGATGATGACAAACGCCAGGTTGAACAAAGAATAAACTTTTGCTCTCAAGGAATAAACTTTTGCTCTCAAAAGAATCTTATTTTGAAGAAATGGTAGATCATTCTAAGGACACCGTTCTTTAATCATGTTAATGAATATTTCAACCTGTCGAAAAATAGACCATACGTGAATGCAAATATTAAAGACTTTATCTGTATTCTCCCAGTTAGCCCTGCATTCTTGTTCACCCTTTGCTAATTTCCTTCATCCACAGAAAAACCATGCCCGCCCTCTACGTCTCCGGATGATGTTCACTGGGATTACTACAATGGCTCTTGCTACACATTCATAAAACATCCCGATACACTGACATGGGTGGCAGCGGGAGATGAGTGTGCTGCATTGTATTCTAATGGTCATCTTCTTAGCATCCGTAACAGGTTAGTAATATGGAGATTTTTATTTCAGTCAGCGTGTCTCACGTCACAGTCAAGAGGAAGTTAAACGCAACACGTCCACTGCATTCGCTCACTAACTCTCAAAATCATTTGTGATTTCAGTGTACTTGTTACAGAGGACGTCTAATGACCTCACAAAACCACATGACAGGTTGCACATACAAAGGAGTGGGCTCATCACAGATGAGTGAGCAAACGTGAAAACTGGGAATTTTTGCAAGATAATAAGTCGACATTAAAATCGAAACCTGGGAGGTGTTTCACCAAGTCGTTCTTAGAGTTACGCACGACTTTACGTTTGACTGGTATCAGTTCTTGCGCTGAATGCGCGTACTAATATGAACCATTGCGCACAAGTAGGGGTACCAGTCGAACGTAAAGTCGTGCGTAAAGTCTTTCTTATTTTGGTGAAACACCATCCAGATTATGTTACCATTGGTTTATTCAGCCTTTGATTTTTTAAAAATCCTTTTCCCATTACTACTCCAAATCCAATCTCAACTATCGCATTTACTTCTAGCTCCAACTCCAACGCCAACTCCAATTCTAACCAAGCCAATCCCAGCTAAACTTTTGTCATTTTGAATTAGTATTACAGTTTCGATTCTAATTCCGACCTCAATTCCAATTTCCAATTTTAGGGTTGAAGCAAGGTTCATACACTACATGATGACAGCACATTGGGATCTAGAAGACACTGATACTTACATCGGTCTCGGTAACCGGGCTTACCAGGGTATCTTCAAGTGGACAGATGGCTCGCCGATGACGTACACTGATTGGTTCATCCCGCCTTTTACCAGCCGAGCCGATGAAACCCGAGGACTCAACGAACCTGACGGAGGCCTTCTAGATGGCTGTGTCCAGATTGTCTTTGAAAGCATCAGGTCTACGGCTTTATGGCACGACATTCCTTGCCTTGCCCCTACCGCTCGTCAGTTCATCTGCGAGATACCTGCGTTGAATGAAGTCATAGATAATGCAGATATTGCGCAGACCGTTCGGAGTGAGCTTGAGTTTAGCAGCCCAGATGTTGTTCCTGCCTGCCCAGCAACGATGATTAGGTGCGGGACTGGGGAGTGTGTGCATAATGTCTATACATGCGATGGTCAGCTAGACTGCGCAGATGGGAGCGATGAAACGAACTGTGCGGTCAATTCGGAGTGCCCTTCTACAAGTTTTACCTGCTCGTATAGCCCTTCCCCTCCTGAGTGCATACCCCTATCATTCTACTGTGATAAAGTCCCTCATTGCGCGGATGGGTCCGATGAATTTGATTGCGCGACGCAGTACTGCGGTCCCGACGAGTTCCAGTGCAGTAACGGTCGTTGTATAGCGTCCACACTCAGATGCGATTTAGTAAATCATTGCTTCGATAACTCCGATGAGATAGACTGTGGCTCGGGATCTGAGAGCACATTCACGTGCTATAACGGCGACAACCACCCCACGATCGTTCAGTGCGATGGGATCGTGGATTGCATCGGGAGTCAGTCGGAGGACGAACTGGACACTTGTCCGTACCGACGGATGAATCACAGGTGCGATGATGGCCAACTGCAATGCAGCAACGGCGCGTGTGCGGACAACAGTTCTTATTGCCTCTATGACATCGGTCCGAGTGACTACATCACAGGATGTAGAGACGTTTCGCATTTGCGAGCATGCGAAGACGTTGATTGTCCGACCTACACGATGAAGTGTCCGGATGCATATTGCATACCGCTGCGGTTCCGGTGTAATGATGTTCGGGATTGCCCGAACGGGGATGATGAATTAGATTGTGAATGATTTGCTTGTCCTGCTGGAACGTACAGCTGTCGGGGCTCTAATGTTTGTCTCCCTCCGGGGGAGGTCTGCGATGGAATTCGTCATTGTCCTGACGCTGATGATGAACTATTCTGCGGGGTGACATGCCCATTGGGATGTAACTGCACAGGACTAACGTTCCTATGTGTTCTACCAGACTCTGATGAAGACCCTACGTTCATCTTCGCAGAGACCGCAAAGATGATATCAATTACCGGAGCCCCTCTCGTGCTAACTTCAAACTATACCGGTCAGGTGATGCCAGCATTAAGTGATCATCCTATAGATCATGTGACTTACACACCATTTAACCCAACGGACTATTCATTCCTTGCTGAACTTGAGCTAGAGAACAGCGGTATCGAGACTATACCATCAACGGCTTTCGAGAACAATCAGGATTTATATCGCCTCTCACTTCGAGGTAATCAAATACAAACTATCGAGCTTGGTGCTTTTGCTAATTTGACCAAGCTGCGAGTCTTAGACATCCGGGACTCTGAGATACCCAGCGACGCAGCGATCCGTGCAGCGCTAAAGGAAATACCTTACCTTCACACAGTGTATGCAGACAGCTTTGCCTTCTGTTGCATGCTTGATCTGCTTCCCGCCGGCGACTCGGACACGACTGGTTGCTTCGCGCCAGTCGATCAGTTCTCCTCCTGCGACGATCTCCTCAAGGACAACACGCTTCGAGTATTCATGTGGATATTAGGGATTAGCGCTCTCGCGGGGAACGTCCTCACCATCGGCATTCGCTTGTTCCCGCGTAAGAAAGTCGTCTCCTCCACTAAGGTCCAGTCGAGACTAATCATCAACCTAGCCGTATCTGATTTAATGATGGGCGTCTATATGCTGATAATCGCCATCGCGGATCAATACTACATGGGCGACTACGCGATTAACGCCGACCGCTGGCGGGATAGTCTGGTTTGTCGTGTCGCTGGCTTCATGTCCACGTTCTCTAGCGAGGTCTCCGTCTTCCTTATCATGCTCATCAGCATCGATCGAGTTCTCTGTATCGTGTTCGCGCAGCATCACCATATCCAACTCTCAAACAAATCCTCAATAGCGTGGCTAGCTGTTGTATGGTTTACCGCGTTTATACTCGCCACTGTGCCCGCTGTTCCGCTAGAGTACTTCGGACAATTTTACGGCAGGTCAAGCGTATGCCTAGGGCTCCCTCTATCGGCGGACAGACCGCCGGGATGGGAGTACTCGCTTTCTGTGTTCTTAGCACTGAACTTGGTTTGTTTCCTAATAACTGCTGTTTGTTACATCAGTATCTTCGTCACCGTCCATCAGTCAGCGAGAAATTTAGCCAGATCGAAGGATATGGGAAGACACGTCAAGTAAGTTGACAAACTTTTCCTTCCATTATAACTATGTATCAAGAAATGTCAAATGGTTATTCCCAATCCATTGTTAGATGCACTCACTGTGAGCAGTAGGGACAAAGGACTTGAGCTAAGTTAACAACTTTATTCAAGCATTCACAAGAGTGAATGATTTCAAAAGAATCTCCCCAGTGCTACGTACCCTTGTTCAACATTTTCACACAGAATACGGATGATGAAAATTTCGTCCATGTGGCTATTGATAATGCATGCATGATTTGAGATCCTTTACTTTGTCTCAGTCCTTTGAGCCTTCTGCTCACACTAAGCACTTATATGTCTTCTATCTCCTCTCGGAACATAATAAAACAAGTTTGATCTGACATTGCTCCACAAAAAAGTATCACAATCCTCTAATGGCTGTCCCGATTTGGATGAAATAATGCTTATTCCTTGAGTAAATAATACTTTCCAGGATTATGGGTAGAAAACATGTAAAATATGGCTATACTTTGCCGGATGAATTGAGGAAGGACTCTCCGTATGATTGGCTGCTTTGCCGGATATATTTACGGGACACTCCACATATGCATAATATATCTACTTACTTCCGGATTACACTCACTTGCAGAAGCGGTTCCAGCATGCAGGTCAAACTGGCGACGAGGATGGCGATGATTGTCGGCACAGATTTCATTTGTTGGATGCCCATAATAATCATGGGGCTCCTTGCCACCAGTGGTGCCGTCGAAATCCCTGCCGACGTGTACGCCTGGACGGCGGTCTTCGTCCTACCCCTGAACTCTTCCTTGAATCCTTATCTATATACTATATCCACCATCTGGCAGCATCGGAAAGCAAAGCAGAGGCAGAAGGCCATGAAAGACACCGAGGGCACACGTAAGTGTCAGAGATTCCAACCGTTCTGGAATATACATGAGGTTTATTATCATATTCATTAAAGGTTTCCGTTATAAGTGGATTATTATGAGAGCAAGAATATTGTTGTTATGTTTTCTCTCACTTTTTCAATTTTTGCGTTACATTTTAATTCTGACCTGAGTAATGGATATTCTGGAAAAGTTAGTATCTGTGAAGTCTAAGTGCATGAACATGCTTATTCATAGCTGTTACGTTTGTAGCTAATGTCTGCCAAGCGTTCATGAAATTGAAGAAAAAAATCTCCATGAACACAGACACAATGAGGGAAGACGGTTGGCCGATGCTAATGCGTGTGCATGTCGACCGCTAAAACGAACACCTTTGAGTATTTTGCTAAGTGCATGAACATGTTTATTCATAGCTGTTACGTTTGTAGCTAATGTCTGCCAAGCGTTCATGAAATTGAAGAAAAAAAATCTCCATGANTTTTACGGGACATCTTTCCAATTTAAAGAACGCTATAGACACAGTGATTGAGCATTAATGTGCATGTACTATATCTTCAAAATCGAGACATTTTTATAAAAAACCATTGGGTCAACATTTAAATACACTGTCTTAAGAACTTCCTAGAACATTGTATTGCTGATATAACTGATAATTATAAAGAACAGAGTTACCATGTAAGTAAATGCTAAGCTGAATTATCCCTGTGTCATTCTTTGTAAAACGATATGTATTTGACGTTTTGACCTTTTTATCGTTGCAGAACTCTCCGTCTCTGCAGCTGTATCCGCAGCCCCGGAGAGGGCGCCTGTTCCTCGCGCCATCCAGGACAAATACACGCACCTGACCACGCAGTGTATTCTCACGCCGTTCAATGCTTCAACCATCAACATGACACTCGTCCCTCTATCAAGATATATCGAAGACAGAGGACAACCGCCCTCAACGGTTGACTCTTCACTCATCATGCGTGATATCCGGAAGGCAGTGACGTACCTCAAATCGAAGTCAATTGCAGGTGTGACCATTGCAGAGGATCAGATAGCGCTTCAGTTGGTAAGGAGCTGTGCAATTAGACATGCCATTCTTAAACAAAGGATCTTTCAAATTTATCGAACTGTAGAGGATAAAGTAGCAAGTATGAAGGATCCCACGCACAGTCACAATCTTTTTAGCCATGCAACAAAACATGTAAAGCCTCAATAAATTGATTGTGAATAACAATATTTCTTTCGGTTAAAAAAACTGTCTTTGCTCTAAGCTATCATGTAATACAGTCTCGACATTGTTGACTATATTATCATCCTGTGGATATTTTGATATTTGGAAGTAGATCATCTCTTCTTGACGCGAGTTGAAAGATCAAGGGAATGTAACATAAAAGAGATACAATTTATCATGCAATTAATTATACCCCTGTGGTGTATATTTTGCCATAGACTGGCAATAAATGTGCAATCGTAAGTTTAATTGCATATTCTATGTTACAGGCCCCAGTTGCATAATGTTGTGTAACATAAGAGACAAAACTGCTTTCTCTTTCAAAACTTTCGATGGACCTGCCACTTCAAAGGGTGGGGGATGTAATAGTCCATGGAAGTGAAATAATATCATCCTTTTTATTTCTTTTCTTTCTTTATTTTTTCAGAATTCTTGTGGGGAAATCGTCCGTGCACTCCTGGTAACCACTGACGCATCTGTGCTCGAAATGACATCCGTCGACGGAAAAGACTTGATAGAAAATCATGAAGATTTTATGAAGAAAATGATGGAGAATATTAAAGACTTGTTACCCCCTGTTACCGATGGCCAGGCTACTAATGGGCACGTCGTGAGCAGAGAGGGACAAAGGATATGGTATACTGGATAGCATATTATTTTGAATGGTGGTTATAATAATATTAATAGATGCAATTTATACGGCGCACGTATCCACTCTGCTGAGTGCTCGAGGCGCGTTTCAATATTATTACCCTGGCTTTAGCCCGGCATCCACCAAATGGTTTCAATGAAATATATGTTGACGAAAGATTTAATCATTATGTCAAAAAACTGTTTCATTGCCCCTGAATGCCATTTCTTCAATAGCGTCGATCAATCATTATAATGTTTTGTAATTGTGATTATCACCAGAAGGTTTCATAGAAATATAAAATGTTGAAGGCTTCAAGCATTAGGCGAAAAACATTGATTGCCCTTGAATGCGATTTCATTAATATCGTCGTTCCATCTTTATAAATATTTTGTAAGGTGATTACCATCAAAAGGTTTAAAAGAAATATGATTATGCATGTTGACGAAGGATCCCGTTGAACCCCATTGGAAATAAGCCTTGTTGGCTTTCATGGGTTATCCAGTAATGTATGTTGCTACTTACGAATAAATCAAATCAAATCAAATCATTCAACCATTAGGCAAAAAAAAATTGATTGCCCTTGAATGCGATTTCTTTAGTAGCGTCGGTCTATCAGTATACTATTCTGAAAGGTGACTGTCACTAATAGATTTTATAGAAATATATGTTGACGAGGGATTCAAGCATTCTGCAGAAAATTGTTTCGTTGCCCTTGAACATGTTGAATGCAATTTCTTTAATATTGTCGGTTCATCCGTATACTATTTTGAAAGGTGATTATCATCAAAAGATAGAAATGTATGTTGACGAAGGATTCAAGCATGAGGCAAAAAGTTGTTTGGTAGCTCTCGAATGCCGTTCAGTTTTTTTAATAGCGTCAGTTGGACATATTTTTCTTATTCCATCTTTTATTCTAGGAACACATTTCATAGTAAAAATAAGACTTATTCTAAGGACAAGAAAAAATGGTTTCTGGTTGCGCTCAACCAAAAGACTTCTGAGAATGGCCCGACATGCATGAGTCGGGGTAAAATTTAAAACAAAAAGTGAAATGCAAAAACAAATAACATCAAAAGATGTCTTTTCATGCTGCACTTCAATTTTTGTCTTTAATTTTACTCTGACTTACATCATCATACTATTTTAAAGGGGTCGGTCGGTTGAAGGCAACCTATCCATTTTGCTTTGCCTTGGACTACAGATTGGTTTGAAAGAGGATCATGAAGTGCTCTAAAAACAGGAAAAAAATATGGAGTGTTTTAATGACGAGAGAGTCAGAAAGTGTCGCATATGTGGTCAATAAGGATGATAATAGATGTAACTTATATAGCGCACGTATTCACTTTGTGGAGTGCTCAATTAAGGCGCGTTTGCATTGTTATCACCCTGGCTTTAGCCTGACGTACATTAGCGCACTTTCAAGGAATAAATATTTTTGCCGGGTACCCATTCCCTTCACCTGGATTGAGTGCAGCATGATGCGGACTAATTTCTTGCCGAAGGAAATTAATGAACCTACGACTCCCTGGTCGAAACGCGAAGTTTAGAACCACTAGACCACGCAAGCAAAATTAGAGGCATCTTAACAAATTCTATCGGATTTTTTATGTATATGTATATCTGCGATATGCTAGTGTATGAATATCAAAATTTTCACTTCAACAAAACGGTTGAATTATTCATTAAGATACGAATGGTTGCTTTAAAAGAATATTTTTTCCTGAAATAACACTTTATTTTTATATGCTATACATTGTATTTTATTATTGTGTTCATAATATATATACCATTATAGATTGTATACATGATATGTGAAATAAATAACATTTGATGTAATGATAATGAAGTCTAATAATAATTGTGACAGTGCTATACTTTTTACTGTGTTTACATCTCTTCCATACCTTTAGGTTATTTATATAAAACAATTGTTATACTTGGCTATAATGTTCACAAGATCCTATTGATTATAACAGGGAAATTCGAACCTGGCATGAATATACCTGAGGTGTATTTTTACTACGAATTCAAGGCTTCTATTACAAAAGAATGTCTACTGACGAGTGTGGTTATTGTTGTCATGTTTGCTCTCCATTTTGTTAAACTGTTGAGTTATTCATATTATAAATTTGTCCTCATGTATATATTAAGTTTGCAATTGATCGAATCTGTATTACATATTTTGCCATAGATTATACCGTTAAAAGAAGAGTCTACCCAAAAATAATAATTCTTCCACAGAAGCATAAAAATCAGAAAAATCAGACATCTGATAAGAGAGTTATGAATGTTTTAAGATTTAGACAACTTGGCATCTGATGACGTCACAGATGCACAACTGACCATTTATTATACTGCCCTACTCTGACAAAAGGAAGCAACTCTGGGAAACATGTTTTGTAGTAAATCAAGAAAACGTGTTTTCCATTTCCAATGAAATATGTGGAGTTGCTTCCTTTTGATATGTCTATATTTTGGTAACTAGGGATTATTTTACCTAAATTCTTTCACTATATTATAGAGGATACCTTAAATAATTCAAATCAAGGAAAAAGTCAATTTTGATAAAATTCAGAGTTGCTTCCTTTTGTCAGAGTAGGGCAGTATATTCGTATCATTGTTATAAAATGTTACTTTTTCCCCAAAAATATGATTCCCCCAGAATCTTGATTACAGGATATCTTAATGAAAGACATGCATATCCCTTGCATGCTGACATCAATGCAAACTTTGTAATTCCTTTAAAAAAATTGATGAATTTCACACCATAGATATAAACACAAATGATGTGTAGTAGTGCACCAATGACATCATCAAATTGGCAACATGTTTGAGTTTTTTTAAAACTTTTTTTATTCCTTGACCGTTTTTCTTCAAATTTTTTTATTCTGCTTACAATTTTTTTTCTGCTTCTTTTAAAATGAATATTATTATTGGGTAGACTCAATTTTTTTTATCGTAAATTTACTCGCATCTTTTATGTTACAGGCCCCTAGAAAGATTGGTATCCGTCTCTCTCTTAAAAACCATAATCCTTTAGTTTTCTATTTCAATGTCTGTATACTCGTCCTTTTCCTATTTCAAACAATATTTTAGAGATTAAGCTCAATTTCACGAGCAAGAGACCATCGGAAATAATTTAATATTGCAATATTCATGAAAAGAATTACAAAAACAGTAACTTGTAAAAAGCTGGGATCCGATGAATACCTCGTATCAGAAATGTTGTTACGGTATATCAGAATCAGATCTCTTCATACCGAGCTTCTGAATTGTAAAAATGATCTTGTTTGTGTAATAAAATATTTTTCTGATCTAAAAAACTTGGTTCATTGTACTGTATTGTACTTTATTCTAAATCAGTAAAAAGACATATAACATATAACATACTATGAAATCAGAATACATTTGACAAATTTACATCTGTAAAAATAATTTGCAGTGAATAAGACTGGCTGGACTGCCCTTTCATAAGAATTTAAATAAATACCTTTGTTCGTCCAAGGGGTGCAGATACAAAATGGAACTAAAAATGTAAAACTTGTCATTTTAGGGCATGCTTTGTGGGCTATTTTAAACAACACACAAGTGCCATGGGGAAGTAATCATATAATAATTCAAGAAATTTTGATGGGCGCAAACGGGAAGGGGTCTTGATTTTTTAAGTAGTCAAACTAAGCGTATGATAAATTTTCCTTATGGTTCCTTTACAAAAAAAATATCACACATTTCGACACACTTGGTTGAAGCTAAATTTGTTCATGCTCATGGATTTTGTTTGACATAAGCATACAAATATTAATTTGTTTATGTTCCCACCGATTTGTTTTTAAATAGGGACCATTAGTCATATTTTGGCACACATATTAGTTGTTTAAGGGTTACCCTTGCTAAAAAGAAAAAAAAATCTCCCCTTGCTGTACACGAGCCTTTCAGAATATAAAACAAAATGATTATTAATGAAAATTTGGATTAATTTTCTTGAACACCCTCAGAAAGTTCGTCAAAAGGTTTTTCCAACACAGGCTGGGCACCATGTTGTCAAAATCTGTCCAATTTATGGTGCACTTTGCATTTTCACTATCAATTAGGCATGTCCTAACCGAAAGTTGTGAAAAATATATCCAACTTCGATCAAATTTCCCAATTTTACCATACGTTTAATGTTAACTAATAGTTGTGTGCATGGCTAGTATAATATTGTGCAGTGTTGGGTAAACTTTTGCCAAACTTTTGCAAGAGTATACTAGAACTTTAATATATCCAATTTATTGTATTATTTTGCGGCGCACACTAAGAAAAATGGTCCACAAAGATTGTAAACCTTCATGAAAATATGACTCCTTTTATGTACACTGGTGCTCAGGAAAAAGCTCAATAAAGGGCATATTACTATCTCACAGTGATACAATATTGAACCGTTTGACAGCCTCAAGCTAAAGCCCCGGTCACATAGGACCCCGGAAGCAACACGATTCACACCGACTCTTTGTTAATTCTCATTTAACTGCCTCAGAACAACGAGTCGGGGTGAATCGTGNTTTTACCATACGTTTAATGTTAACTAATAGTTGTGTGCATGGCTAGTATATCGTGCAGTGTTGGGTAACCTTTTGCCAAACTTTTGCAAGAGTAGAACTTTTATATATCCAAGTTATTGTATTATTTTGCTGCGTACACTAAGAAAAATTGTCCACAAAGGTTGTAAACTCTCATAAAAATATGACTCTTTCGATGTGCACTGGTGCTCAGGAAAAAGCTAAATAAAGGGTTTGTTTGTTTGTTTGTTTTATTTCCGTCTTAAAAGATAACACAACAAATACAAAATAAAACAGGAAAATATACACAACATACAAAAGAAAGTAAAGATTATATATATACATAATAAGATAATAACTTACAAGAATTTACTCGATTAAAAAAAACCAACATGGCAAGCAGCAAAATTATAACATATATATGAATAAAAGAAGTTAAAAAAGAAGAGATCGGAGAGAGACGGCTGGACATTCTGCACTAGGGTACCAATTATTTCAAAGGGATACAATATTGAACCTTTTGACAGCCTCAAGCTTACACTGTTATATTATGGAGTCTTTGTTTAGTATCTTTTAAAGTAGTCATAGTTTATGCATGGCAGCGTGACATGGTTTGATGAGCTGGCTTCACCATACTGATACTCCGGCAAAGACACGGGTTCGAATCTTCTGAGCACTCAGCACACACTAAGAAATTAGGGTACACTTAGGGTTCAAAATCAGGCAAAGTCACTAATTTGAACCCCGGCATCCTCATTATACCCTATGAGGTTCAAAATTGTACGTTGTACCCGAAGGGTACAACGTTGAACCCCTCCGATTTGAAACTAGTGCAGAATGCAGACCCCACTCTCTATATACGTGATCGGAAATGAATGCTGATTTTGTTCTTATTTTATCTTTAGGAACTCTATTTCATACGTAATAGATTTAATTTATTACTATGATATTTTATTCCGTTCATCCTTACAAGATTCGGAAGAAAAAAAACATTAATACATCGATGTTTTGAATAAAGTTTATAAACAGCAGACTAGAAAAGGAACACGTCTTAACCAATGGCGAGCGAGCGAGGTGACAGTGGCTGACCGATCAGGTGGCACTATTTCACGAACAAACAGGGTTGGTATTGAGGGTCAATATTGAGGGTTGATGTTGACTGAGGCGACGTGGCGTGCGGCTGAAATCGGTTTGTTCGGGACAGTCTTTAGGGTTCGTTCCTGCCTGTGGGTTCGAAACCAGGTCGCATACCGTCTTTTGGGTGCATGGAAACGTTAAGATGGCGACCCTCTTTCTCTCTTCTTCTTCTGGCGTAAAATATTCGGAATTGGATGATACACCCCTGTAAACTACATCCTTTCCTTCCCTTTTTTGCCAAACGCTAAAGATCTCATTTTGTACCCTAATGGTACAATTTTGCATCCCTGTGTTCCAATAGGGTACAAACTTGTACCCTTGGTTGGGGTACAAAAATTGCACCTCAAATTTAGGGTTCAAACTTGTACCCCATAGGGTTCACCCGGTGTTACATGGGATTGTACCCCTAGGGGTGCAGAGTTGTACCCTAATTTCTTAGTGCGCAGACTGCAAAATGACTTATTGTGGCTCCATGTTCACGAAGAAGGTGTAATATTGCATCTTAAAAAATATTGCACACAATGGCCATATCCAGGGCCGGGTCCAGAGGGGAGGGGGGCACATGGGACATGTTATGCCCTTCCTAAAATTTGGAGAGGAATGATTTTTGTTGCCCCAAATCTCAGAGAAGCAACCGCTAAAAAGACACCGGTCATGTGTGGCTCAGTGGTAGAGCGTCTGCCCCATGAACGGAAGGTCGTGGGTTCGATCTCCGGCCGGGTCATACCATAGACCTATAAAAATGGGACCATCTGCCTTCTTGCCAGGCGCTCGGCATTTAAGAAAGGAGAAGGGTAATAATAACTTTATGTTATGCAGGGCCCGCTGGAAGAGCAGCTAACTTACAGCTTAATGTGGCTACCCTGGGTAAATACAACATTATTATTATTATTATCATTTTTATTATTATTATTATTATATTATTTTTATATATTATTATTATTATTATTATTATCATTATTATTATATTATTATATATTATTATTATTATTATTACATTATTATTATTACTATTATATTATTATTATTATATTATTATTACCCCAAAATGACAGGAAACAAATCTAAGCTCGCCTAGGATTCAAAATTTTCTTTGGGCGGCCCCTAGACACCCCCAGCCCGCTATGGCGTCGAGCCTTACTTCGGTGTTTGCACTCGATTTCCGTCGGCCTATGGTCGTCGGTCTCTGTGCCCCCCCCCCCCCATTTCAAAATCCTGGGTCCCGGCCTGATATCAACTACAATTTCTTAACAGTCGCTCTTTGAAGCAAGGACCCATCCCTGGAATTCTAGTCTCAATTGAGCATTGCATGTGAGCAAAATAAGATGTACAAACTGTTAGAAATTTAGCAAAATCGGACAATCCGCGCATATAGAGACGCAATGGGAGTGTCGTTATGCGCTACGGTATAAAAGCAGTGTATTTTGTTAAATTGCATGTATTCTCAATGATACCACGATCCCTCTCCCTAATGACTAGGGATTCGTGTGGTCGGCAAATTTGGCAGAATCTCAGCCATACTCGCAGACAGCTACTCATGTATTGGCAAAGAGAAAAGATTAATGAAAAACTGAACATGATGAGGATTAAACCCTGTTCTTCTTTGCCAAAAAAAAACAACAACAACAATGAACTCAATCAAGGCAGGCTATACTAAAAAAAAAAAAAAAAAAAAAAACATTTTTACCGTTTGTCTGTTGATTCATTGAACTGTTGAATGAGAGCGCGATAATTCTATTAGTTCCCCTTTAAGGATCTTACACCGTCGTTTTCATTTAGGAGTTCTCAACTGCCAGATCCTACTTCATGTAATTGCTAGTTGCTGGTGTACATTTACCAAGCTGTGAAAATATTAGGCTACAAAATCCACGTATAGTGATAAAAAAAAAAATATTGATATCTTGATAGTGCCTGTATGATTTCCCTCTTTTTTCATTCTTTGTTGTTGTTTTTTCACCAATCTGAATGTCGAAATATATCTGTCAAACAGTTTGATTTGATCCTAATTGTGTGAAAGTGACTCCATTAAGCTTTTACAATACACAACAATATATATAGATCCTATATATATATATATATATATATATATATATATATATA
>BQKZ01005610.1:14303-35240 GCA_036244855.1 Temnopleurus reevesii | reverse complement strand
GTTATAATGAGGTCTGATATAGCGAGGAACCTGTTATAACAAGGTGATTTTATTGGTCCTAGCTCTTTCTGGTTCTTTGTTTTTTTACCCTGATATAGTAAGGAACCTGATATTACAAGCTAATTTTCATGGTCCCAAGGACCTCGTTATAAAGAGCTTTCACTGTAGATGGTGGCAATTAATAGGTATCTCGCTTCTATACCAAGTTATTTGATATATGTGGAATTTAATATGCTTGCAATCAGGTGCAGTTCTAGGATATGCTCTCTTTATATTTTTTTAAATTCAATATTGTGGTCATGAAAGTTTGTGGCTTTATCCTTCTTCTTCTTCTTCTTCTTCTTCTTCTTCTTCTTCTTCTTCTTCTTCTTCTTCTTCTTATAGTTATTATTATTATTATCATTATTATTATCATTATTAAAATATAAATTTATCGATTAAATGTCATCTAACTTCTCACCCCAATCAGGTGAACAAATATTTTCGCATTGGAGATTTTAAAAAGTTGCTTGCATAAAAATTTCACTACATTATGAAAGCAATTCATCAAAAGAAGTTACATTTTACATTGTTCGTGGAGATTATGATATACTTCAAAATAAAGCTTATTTTGGAATTCGTGGCAGTCTTTATAAGGCAACAAAAAAGTCAAGATCAGTACTATCGACTTAAAGAATTTGACATATCCTAGGGTTATATTTTGTTTTTTTTGTTGAGTGCTATGAGCATCAGAGCCTGGCGGATATCAGTGTTTTATAAGTACTCATATTAGCTTCATACGAACCAATAAAAAACAATATTTACAAAATGGAGCAAATTTTGCATTTTAGGGCATAAAAGTTGATATATGGTAGAACTCACTCTTTTCTGTGCCATCACCTCCATCAGAAATCTTAAACTCTCCACCATAGTTCCAGTTTGACATATCACCACTCTATCACATACAAAAACAATGACATCAAAACATCAAACATTGCAATATTAAATTTGTTGTGCTTGTCTACAGATAGAAAATGAAGAAGAAGAAGAAGAAGAAAAGATCCATCTCTTAAAGAGGACGATACTTCAAAACGAGGAATCAAACTCTGTGCTGAATTAAAAGACAGAAAGAGTATAATTGAAGAGAGTTGATCTGTTGTCTCATGATGTGCAAACATAGAATGTAAGTATAATGACGTTTCGTCTGCTGTATACTGCTAGCCTTCATCAGACTATAATGAGCAATGTAAGGTAATACAAGGTGCACGCAGCGAGATCTATGCTCATAATAGTCTGATGAAGTCGAGCAGTATACATCAGCCGAAACGTCAAACCAATTGCATACTACGTTTGTACATCGTGAGACAACTGATCAACTCTCTTCAGTTATTCTTCATCACAATGAACCTCTTTCAAACCATAGAAATTGTATAGTTGCAGAAATTAGTGAAATTATTATCACAACAAAACAGTGAAAAGGAACGGAAAAAAAACAATAATAAAATTCATCTAAAATTAACAAGTGAAACGCCGCATGGCAGTCCCGACTGCATTGCGCAATTTGTAAATTGTATTATATCTCAAAATAAAAGCAACAAAAAATTATTTCTTTAAAAAAAATGGTTCCCGACAACAAGCACAATCAATACATTCAATGTTTCTTCCACCTTGAAAGTACAAAAAGTTAAAAAATAAAGAACTTACATCTCCTGAAGCATTTTCCAAGAGGTTTTGAGACCAGCCAGCAATCTTCATCTCCTTGAGAGAGAATGTACGACTCAGTGGTAGCAACTTATCAGCAAGCTGTTGAGAGAAAATTGAGTGGTTTAAATTAGGTTTATTTATTCAATATTTATTTGTTTTTCACCCAAATGTCCAGTATATATTCAACTTGCCATCTGAAAGCAAGAATTAGACTATACCTGTATAGCTTCAATCAGGCATGAGGCAGAACAATAAAAAAGAAAAGGAGGAAAAAGAGTGGGAAAGGAGAGGGAAAGCAACCAAGGCCTATGGGGTTTGGGGGGTTAGGGGTAGGACAATTTTCAAAATGAAAACTACAGTTTCATCAGTTTTAAACCGTCAATGAGCTGAAATTTGCATAGTGATATTAACACAGCATTATTGCTGTATGAAAAGAAAAAAATTCATACATGAAGGAATCTCATTCCTCTACAATACAGCCAAAGCTTTCAATCAGAGATTTCTTTTCCCCTATCAAAAAAGTGAGATTGAATCGTTAATGGAATGAAATCTTCTAAGAGAGATGCAATTAAAAATAATCTTTTCAATATCCTGCAAACTTATATACATTACAAGTCAGAATTCTAGTTTATTTTCTATCAATTTACCTATTTGTATGAGGATCAAAGTGATAACATGTAAAAAACAATCAAATTAAGATGTTCAAGAGATGAAGAGTGATGTTTTTGAGCCAAATAACAAGATATCAGAGGAAAATAAATGTCAGCGTCGCAGCAAGACTTATGATGATATATAGCATTTAAACACGCCATCTCTCTAGTCACCTATTCAGAGGCGCGAGACAAATTGTCTAATATTATTACCCGGCCATAGCATAGCTGCCAAGTAGGCGCTTCTGCATTTAGAAGAGTAAATTCCTGCCGGTACCCATTCACCTCACCTGGGTTGAGTGCAGCACACTATGGGTAAATTTCTTGCTGAAGGAAATTAACGCCCTGGGAGAGATTCGAACCACCGACCCTCTAGTTAAGAGGCGAGAGTCCGAAGCACTGCACCACGACGCTCCCATACAAAACAATAAATATGACCTATTGCTATTGACTTTTATGTTGATTAAAGGTAAAAACTATTTTGATCTGCAATGTACGTATCAATTCATTTCCCTAATAATGACTTTGTAAAATACATCAAAAATTAAAAGAATATGACTAATAAATAAAGTGCCCAACCTCTTGCTGGATCCTTGTCTCCTTCTGTTTCTCCTCTGCGGTAAGCGAAGGCTCCTTGAAAGTCTTGTCATAAACCAGTATTCCAGACACACGTACATCTCCTTGCCCTGAATAGCAAAATAGAAAATTCAAGCATTACTGTAGAGACTCCAACTTTACAACATTTAGTCCATTTGATCACTAAATCTCCTGGTCTCTCCCTTGATTTTGAATTTTCCCCAAAGTATACCTGGGGAGTCCTTCTGTTCAACTGCCATTTTGATGAAAATAGATTTCATTCATGAATCTCATTTAATGCTTTTCCTGACATCAGTTAAAATGTTAAGCCTATAACATAAGAGAGCTTTTACATTTGTAATTAAATCCAGACAGTCACATAACTTCAGCATTATTTGAAACCATATTCATACAAAAAACAGTCTGTTATATGGAAAATTCTATATGGGATGAGAAAAATCAATAACACACTGAATAAAATTATCATTTCTACATGATAGAATGATATGATTTTCATGAAAATTATAATGAAATGAGATTTAATATGTATGAAGCTCAACCACTATCCCCATCTGTTAGCTAAAATGGGTGACTGTGGGCATGAAAGAGCGGAAAGTAAAAAAAAAAAAAAAAGACTGTAAAGGGGGTGGCAAATCTCTATCTCAATCTTTCCCAAATGCAAGAGAATCTAGTACTCACTTGTGCTGAATGTTAGAATAGGGTTTTCCATTTGTACTCGGATGGGTAATTCACAGGTTTTGGCTGTGATTCCTGCTGCATGCATGTTAACCTTGCTCTTCAACTGATCACCAATCTGCAATTAATATATGTGACAGGTCAAAATAATGAGAACAAAAACAACTTTAAGTTGATTGGAAATCTGAAATTCTGATGAGAACCCTTGATTAGTAAATCTGAGATGATCCCTATAGGGAGGTAACTTTATAGGAAGGTTACTTCATGATATTTCCTGTCATGGGAAAGGAGTCTAAGATTGGAAGCTCATTTGGAGGCCTTTTGGAGATCTGTATCAGAGATTTGTCATGTACTTTATCAAATTCAAGAATTAGGTGAATCTGCCTGAGTCAAACCTCTTGGTGCCACAGGGGTCTTTCGACTTTGGAAAAATTCAACTTTGAGGAGAGCTGCACAACCCTAAAAAATAAACTACTAAAACAGGAATGACTTTGCAATTGTATCATTCATTTTCACGGTCACACATATCACGGGGAATAATTTTCATTACTATCATTAATGTCAACATCACCATCGTCATCATCACCCTCTTCATCATCATCATCATCATCATCATCATCATCGTCATTCTCTTCAATCATCATCATCATTATCATCATCATCATCATCATCACCATCGTCGTCGTCATCGTCATCATCATCATCATCATCACTCCATTATAATGGGTAATTAGAAAGGTTTTTAAAATGAAATCATATATATTACACCCTAACAAATATTTACATACCTTATCAGTGATATCGACACCATTAAGATCAATCCAACCATTTGAAATACCCTCTCCTACGGTGTAAAGACGCAAGGTGTAGTCTCCACGTAATATTGGCAGCTGAATGAAACAAAAACAATGTATTGCAGTATTGTTAGCAGTATATAAGTNGCACCACGACGCTCCCATACAAAACAATAAATATGACCCATTGCTATTGACTTTTATGTTGATTAAAGGTAAAAACTATTTTGATCTGCAATGTACGTATCAATTCATTTCTCTAAAAATGACTTTGTAAAATACATCAAAAGAAAAGGACTATGACTAATAAATGAATGCAATTATCTGAACAAATACAACAAATCTCATCAACAGAACCCTTCAAGTCCCATCTGAAACAGGTCTTCATCTAACTAATTAGTTCATTCCTTATTATATCTCACTGTGCTGCAGTAAAAACAGTTCAGGAGATCCTCAAATGATGCTTATTACTTTCTGTCTTCATTATGTTTTCTCTATCTGTTTCTATGTTTGTCTTTGTTTCAAAGCGCCATGAGTGCCATAAGGTAGACCTGTGCACTATACAAATAGCCACCATTATCATCATTATTAATGTCTGACCTCTTGCTGGATTCGTGTCTCCTTTTGTTTCTCCTCTGCAGTAAGCGAAGGCTCCTTGAAAGTCTTGTCATAAACCAGTATTCCAGACACACGTACATCTCCTTGCCCTGAATAGCAAAATAGAAAATTCAAGCATTACTGTAGAGACTCCAACTTTACAACATTTAGTCCATTTGATCACTAAATCTCCTGGTCTCTCCCTTGATTTTGAATTTTCCCCAAAGTATACCTGGGGAGTCCTTCTGTTCAACTGCCATTTTGATGAAAATAGATTTAATTCATAAATTTCATTTAATGCTTTTCCTGACATCAGTTAAAATGTTAAGCCTATAACATAAGAGAGCTTTTACATTTGTAATTAAATCCAGACAGTCACATAACTTCAGCGCTATTTGAAACCATATTCATACAAAAAACAGTCTGTTATATGGAAAATTCTATATGGGATGAGAAAAATTAATAACACACTGAATAAAATTATCATTTCTACATGATAGAATGATATGATTTTCAGGAAAATTATAATGAAATGAGATTTAATATGTTTGAAGCTCAACCACTACCCCCATCTGTTAGCTAAAATGGGTGACTGTGGGCATGAAAAAGGGGAAAGTAAAAAAAAAAGACTGTAAAGATCAAAAGTAGGTGGCAAATCTCTTTCTCAATCTTTCCCCAAAGCAAAAGAATCTAGTACTCACTTGTGCTGAATGTTAGAATAGGGTTTTCCATTTGTACTCGGATGGGTAATTCACAGGTTTTGGCTGTGATTCCTGCTGCATGCATGTTAACCTTGCTTTTCAACTGATCACCAATCTGCATATGTGACAGGTCAAAATAAGGAAGAAAAACTACTTTAAGTTGAGTGTATAGCTGACATTCTGACGAGATCCCTTGATTAGCAAATCTAAGATGATCTCTATAGGAAGGTTACTTCATGATATGTCCTGTCACGGGAAAGGAGTCTGAGATTGGAAGCTCATTTGGGGGCCTTTTGGAGATCTGCATCAGGGATTTGTCATGTACAGCGGAAACTCGTTACAAAGAGATCTGATATAACAAAATATCTGATATAAAGAGGTAACAAATGTGGTCCCAGCTATTAGTAACTTATTTGTTTTTAACTGTGCTATAAAAAAATTACTGCTACACTGTATAACAAGGTAATTGTGAGGTTCCCAAGCCCCTCGTTATACTGAGTTTCCAATGTACTTTATCAAATTCAAGAATTAGGTGAATCTGCCTTAGTCAAACATTTTGGTACCACATGAGTCTTTCGACTTTGGAAAGATTCAATTTGGAGGAGAGCTGCACAACTTACCCTAAAAAATAAACTACTTAAAAACAGGAATGACTTTGTCATTGTGTCATTCATTTCCACTGTGAGGGGGAATAATTTTCATTACTATCAATAATGTCAACATCACCATCATCATCATCATCATCATCATCATCGTCGTCATCGTCATCGGCATCGTTGGCGTCGTCATTGTCGTCATCATCATCATCATCATCATCATCATCATCATCATCATCATCATCACTCCATTGTAATGGGTAATTCCAAGGTATTTTAAGTGAATCCTGCAAATTTTCACTGTTCAGGAATAAAATGAATCATATACCTTACACCTAAAAAATTTACATACCTTATCAGTGATATCGACACCATTAAGATCAATCCAACCATTTGAAATACCCTCTCCTACGGTGTAAAGACGCAAGGTGTAGTCTCCACGTAATATTGGCAGCTGCATGAACCAAAAACAATGTATTGCAGTATTGTTAGCAGTATATAAGTGGTCTCTAACTAAAATGTTAAAGCTGCTGTATTCACCTAATTTGGAAGACAAAAAAAAAATCAAATATAAAATTGACTACCGGTAATTGATGTCCTCGCTCAATTCAAGCTACCAAAAACAAAATAAAATTAAGAACCACAAATGGCGCTATGCAGGTTTCCCTGTAAACAAGTCATATCTATTGTGGGTAGCGAGGATTGAATCTCTGGCAAAAGATTTATTTAGTTGTGTTTTACTTCATATACTCATAACTTTTCCCCAAACCAACATTTTCTTACAAACTTCAAACATAAACTCTAATGTTGGCATCAGATATTCAATTCTGAATAAAGCATTCTCAAATCTCAATACAACAAGAACAAAAAGAGAAAGTAAAATATGAACAGAATTGAAAAAAAAAAAAAGAATTATAAACACTCATGAGTAATATCACCAAAAACCATTTTGGGGGAAATTTTAAAAGAAAAATGAAAAAAATAACAAGAAAACAAATTGGAGAAGAATGCAGGTGTTTTTTGAGTGATGTTCTGCATAGTATTTCTTGTGTTAATCCCAAGACAAACATATATGCATGTACACTAATTATTTTGTTCTAAGCATTTCAGAGTACGATAAAAAATGATTCCAACCTTTCCTACAAAGATTGGATTTCTATTTCAGAACTCAAACATATATGTTTATGATCTGATATTTACCTCAAACTCTATTGAATCCTTAAATCCATTATGCGTACGATTGTGGGTACTGTGGAGGTAGGAGTCATAAGTCCCTCCCAAAAGGTGATAGAGTTTACGATTCTGAGGTGTGTCACAGTTGAACTTGTTCGAACAGTCAAAACCTTTTTGAAGAAAGATAGAGACAAAATATTAGATTAGTCCTATTACAGTAAAGATTCCATAAAATGTAATTGTCTGCTTGCATGCCTGAATCCAATAAACCAGGGTAATAATATGGAGGTTTTGATTTCATTTGTGACAGTCACAGTCGACCAGAAGTAGTTCATCATAGTTTTACGCATCTTCTCATTGTTACATGTGCAACTACCTGTGACTTAACAATAAGCAGACGGGCAAAACTATGACATACGGTATTACTTCCGGTCAACATGCCCTTCGTCACAGTTGACTGAAGTCGAAAACACCATAATAGCTCTATTTTACTGAAGGAACCGCTGGCAGAACAGTTCAAATTAACTGAAGCTGATACCCTTGGTATCATTTATTATTATTATTTTGCTTTTCATGATCATAATTGGTATATGTAGTGAGAATTAAAAAAAAATACCCTTTTGAAATATTCATGAGGCTAGAAATTGAATGTGAAAAAAGGTTGGAGCAAATGAGCTCTAATTGAGAGAAAATAATGAACTTTTTGGTGAAGCCATTCATATGTGAAGTAAACCCTAACTCCAACTGGCAATATACTTCATCTATTTTCCAGATGGTTGGTAGTTCTGGCACTGTATGAAATTGATCTCATCATTCCATTCATCTGTTAAACAATTATTTCAATATTTCTTATTTATGAATGCCATCAAAAATTAATGAACATAAACATTGCAAAAAATACTTCATAAATGAGCCAATACAAAGAGCGTTTTTTTTAGAAGCGATTTATCTTTCTTCTTTGATCACTGTAGCCCTCTGGAATTAGTTCACAGGCCTGAATGGCTAATACACAATGAATTTGGATCATTCTACATGAAGATCAATCTTACTAACATCCAATGGTAAGAGGTTTGTACAGAAAGCGCGTATTAATGAACCTTACTCCATTGAGCGCCTGATAAGTTAGCCCACCACAACTGAGTGCGAAAGCCATGCCAGGGGGTTGCTTAATCATCTGGTAAAGGGGCCCGTTAATTCAATGTCTTTAGTTTCCAACCATTTTTTGAAATTCTACCAATGCTTAATTGTCCAATTTAGATGAATTTTACTCACCACCAGCGCTAAGAGGCTTGTACTGAGTGTGAGTATTCATGAACACTGCTCCGTTGAGCGCCTGATGAGTTGGTCCACCACAGTTGAGTGCATACACCACACCAGGGGGTTGCTTGATCATCTGTTTTGGGGAACCCCCTAGTTCAATAGATACATCAGCTCCACCTATGGGTATTAGAAGAGAACAATTTTTTTAATTGGAATATGATTCAAATGTTATTTGATATGACAGTGATGATACCAAACGATTAAAAAGATACTTTGAAAAAAACAACCCAGTTTCCATAAAATGACACTAATGGACAGCATTATTTAAAGTGGGATTTTCTGAAATAAAATAATTCATCAAGAAAAATTTGTAAAGGAAAATATTTTATCCAAAAAAATTTACCTAAATATTTCACAAATTAAAATTGAAATATTTAACAAGAAAATCTTTTCAACTCACTTTGATCTTTCAATACAGCAAAAGCACGAAAGACCTTCAGTCCTGTGCTCTTCTCTTCTTGTGTCAACTCCCTCTGGAAAGCCAATCTTTCATCAGGCTGTTCCAACCACTTCTCACCCTCCACCTCCTGAATAGTAACCCCATCACAGGTCACTAAGACCTTTGACATGTTGTTGACCCAGGCTGTTAACTTTCCAGCATCATCATTTATGGTTAGACCGCCCTCTAGGGTTTCGGAATTTCCGGTTGCTAGGCAGCCATGTTGCTGACATCTAAGATCATAATGATGTATTAAAAAAATTAATTATGATTCTTCATCTCTACAATCTCATGGACAGCAAAAGAGAATAAATGATTTTAAACATTGACTGATTTGATTGTGTTAGGTTCTCCCGATTCAAATGCAAATATCGATTATCCACACTGGTATCAATTGATAATGGCAGACAATAATTGATATCTGATCTGGAATATAATTGATGATGACAAATAAAAAACTTAAATGCGTTATTTTGAACAACGAGGTGTCCTTTCTTCAAAATAATGCCCTAGAAATAAATGACAAAATTACTATATAAATAATATCTATCATTATAATATCTATTATTCTTATCAAGTAGGACACCCTTAAATAATGTGAATGGATTAGATAAACATAGTTTGATGTATTTAACTGGTTTGTGAAATTACAATCCATGTAAATTAAACTTTTTCAGAATTCTGAATGTTTTTTTCTCTGATATTTCAGACTAAAAATGAGGGATGAAGGGTCTAGGCTGGCTACCCCCCCCCCCACACACACAAAAAAAAAGGGGGGAGTGAATATAATATTCCATAGCATTATGAAGGGCATTTACCATGAAAAAACAAAAAGCTTGTATGAAAATAATTTGGAAAGATAAAAAATCATAATATGCCCTTTAAATTTATAATGACTGAAAGGTGCGATATTCAATCCTATTCAATAAAATAAATAATTGTGCATACCTCTCATTTGGATCATTCACATCTTCGGGTATGTTTGCAAAGAGAGCGTAACGACAAGGTCCACTGGGTCCAATGATCTGAAGGTCTTTCTTATCAACCAATGAGATGGTCCATACATCTGCAGATTGCAAGACTCCTGATAGACCAGCTATGTAGGACACATCAACTTTGTCTTTCATGATTGTTACCTAGGGGATTAAAAAAAGCAACACAACAAAAAAATTATTAAATGAGTAGAATGAGTAGAAAAGGCAGCCTCTCAAAAGATACATTTTTTTTGAAAATGTGAGTGCAATAAAGATGTCCTCACCATGTGAGCTCTGAGATCACATGAGAAGATTGGAATTCATTAGCCAATCATAAAATGTCTTAATATTGAGTTTCCAATTTCATTCGTCAGAGTCACAGTGGATGGGAAGTAAAGGTCAACCAATGTCAACACTTCAACTGCTCTCGATCGTTCATAATTACTTCCATAATCAGATCGAGTAGTTCCAGGTGACGTGTACACACAAGAGGCATGCTCTTGTCTATGGGCTCGTCATAGACCAGTGAGCAAACAGGAAAATCAAGAAATCCTCATCACACATTGGGAGGGCTCATCACAGTGTGACGTGTAATTCCGATTGAGTGTGAGTAGGCTGTGACTGTGACGAATGAAATACCTGATAGAGAGCCGGTGTCAAAGAGACCTCATCCTCTAAGTTCTATGAGCACATAACACAAACAAGTTCATTATCTTTTCATGAAGTTTCCTTATACCTGATAGACAGCAGATGTTGTCGAGTCCTCATCTTATGAGCTCTGTGAGCACATGAGAGGATTTAGCTTATCTTATCATACGGTTTCCTAATACCTGATGGAAAGAAGATGTACCAGAGTCTTTACCCTGTGAGCTCTGAGAGGACATGATAATCTTATCATTAAGTTTCCGAATTGATAGACAACAGATGTAGTCCTCATCTTCTAAGCTCTGAGAGCACATAAGATTGAATCGCATTAGCCTATCATAAAGTTTCTGGTACAGAGCAGATAGTAGCGTCCTCATCCTGTGAGCTGTGTGATCACATGATAAAATCGAATCTCTTTAGCCTATCATAAAGTTTCCTAATACCTGATAGATAGCAGATGTTGTAGCGTCCTCATCCTGTGAGCTGTGAGAGCACATGACGAGCATAGAGCGTCCCACAAACTTGGAGGCATCAGCCAGCAGAGTGGTAGCGTTGATCCCGCTGAACTCCTGGAGGTGAACCACCTTCCCTCTAGGTTTGTCCTGGTGATTCTCTGCGAAGACAGCGCTCTGGCTGTGGTACATCAAGAAGTGACTGTAAGACGGTCCTTCGATTGCAAGTGCGTTATCTGCACTCGTAAAATTCCAGATGTCATTTCCTTCGAGAAGGGGAACCTGAGGGTCATAGGTGAACAAATTTTATGAATTTCATTACCATAACAAAGATTTCTGATTATCATCAGAGTTTCTCCCTTATTGATATATTTTGGATACAGTGTAGCAGTTTTGGCAGCAGTGCGATTTCTTGACAAGTCACTATTAACCTTTATAAAATTTATACTGGTAGCTGGTATTATTTCAATACAGGAAAATTTTAATAAGAAACTTAGATATTCAAATTTTTGAAAAATTACTGAATTTCATGAAAGGCTTGGTTTGACCACATATATTTCTTCTCATATAAACAATACAAATCATCATAGTTATATGATCAAATCAATATTACAATGGAAAATTATCTTGAAACATATTTGTAATTGTGATTTTTGACATAATTCATTTGGTTAGACTTTACCAATAAAATACTTATTATAAACTGTGCTTATTTCAAAAAGATTTAAAAATATGAGTCCAAAGATTTCAAACTGACCTTTGTGACTTTTCCATTTTGTTGAAAGTGCAGCAGATACGTTTGGTTTGGCACTGATCCTGACTTGTTTGGTTGAGCACTGCAAACAACCAGGGCACAAGAACCTTCTATGTCACAAGAAGTGCTTATCTCTGGCTATGGTTGTAGTATGGCCGTCTTCTGAAACGTCCCTGCCTTGGGCCCTTCAAACAGCACCCCACAACCGCCATGACCGAATGAAGCAAGGTTGGACAAGACCATGGCATGGGAGTGTCCATGAAGGAGCTTGGGCTGAAGAAAGCCTTCGGCATCTGTGAAGACTTCATTCCAGTTGTAGATGCTGTGCTCTCCTGCCTGCTTGAGAGACTGGATGGAGTAATGGTTGCCGTCAAAGCCGCATCGGAGCAACGTCACTTCAGATGAATCGCTGTCACGCTTGCCTCGTGTGAGGAGTAGCAGGGCAGTTCCGCCACCATGTTTAGCATTGACGTTCATCTTGGTGTGAATGACGGCAGGGACAGGGAACCCGGAGATTGTGGAAGCCTCAATACACGCATAGTCAGCTAAGGAATAAATAAATCCATTGTAAATGACCAAGAGGAATTTAATGAGATGGCAAGCATTTACGTAAGGGTGGCTATATGTATTTTTCAATACTTGAAAATAAAATTAGGACTATAGTAAGAAAGCTACACCAAAGGATTCTCTTTAAATTGCAAAATTTTGGATAATGACAACCAATTCATTATCCCAATACAACTGTCTTCTTAAACATCCATTATGAATTTTGGAGAAACTATTTTTCATCTCCAGCAGGACATCTAATGATTTAATTGAGTCAATTTTCAGAAACAATATCCTTCTCAGGCGTTCCTATGTTCTGTCAAAACTTTTTCTGACCTGTATTGGGAATTATGTCAAATTGCCCCTTGTGCATTTTTTCCTTTATGTACAACCATATATACATGTATCATGTAGTTCCAAGTTTATTCTTTGGTCAAAATAATAATTGGACATTTAAAAAAAGCATGTCGCATTGATATTTCAGACAAGTTTGGAGCTTACCGACAGCTGGTGTTGGCGGTGGAGCGGAACGAAGCTTCAAATCAACCTTTTTTATATTCACAGAAGCGGCTATTTGGAAAAGAAAATGAAGTACACATGTCACAAAAGACAGACATGGAATTTAATAAAAATACATTCAAGTTGTTAAGTATCTTCAAAATCAAGCTAGCCGATTTCTCGAAACCAAATAAAAAATAACAAGTTTACAGAAATAAATAAAATAGCTTACATACACATATAATTAAATATAATCATAATTGCTGTGTAACTTTTTATTTTGTCACTAAAACATTTGTGGCATACAACTTCAGAAATATAAATAGGTACATGTAGAAACAGAAATACTGGGAAGAATACAAATACATTGTGGATATCTTGACTAAGAAAATTCAATATTCTCTTCTTTTAAATGTTAATTCATGAAATAAAATTGGGCATGAGCATTCTTTTCCAACAATCATGCATCTAAAATCTAATGATACATCCAAGCAAATACTGTATCAATGAAAACTTCAGGAGTAAATCTGAATTGTCAAGGATGTGTCACATACTTCATCTTATCATAATTTATATGAACAGGAGATATGGAAATTATTTGATACCTGTTATCACTCAAAAAGCTAATAACAATCAATATCGTCCATAATCCTGTGATCTCACTGTCCTATGCTTTATAATAATAACAGGTTGACATACAAAGAGTTTGGAATTGCACTAAAGTGATTATACTCAAATATTCTTCTACATTTGAAACGATTCAATAAAATGACATTAGTACAGACAACTTTCAAGAGGGGTTACTTCTTCTAAAAAAAGGCTTCTTTGACTGAATGAGAATGAAAACTCACATTTTGCAGCTTTTGCAAAGTTAGCTGCTCTCTTGAGCTTGGTGTTCTGTCCTGCCAGCTGGAATGCAGCCACAGCCTTGACCTTCTTTGAGGCAGTCTCACCCTGGTTCTTGGACACCTTGGTACCCATTGCTGCCAAGATTCTTCCACGTGGGTCATGTGATCAAGATTGGGTCAGGTGATCAAGACAAACTCTGCTGCATCCTCTAGATTGCATAATGATATTGAGAATAAGTCTTGTTAATCCATTCACGGTTGTGTTTCAGAAAGTTGTGCGTAGATATACGACCTTTCTGTACAAATGTCTGGTAATCCTTTCTCGCAATTCTCCTGGCACCAAAGAAAAGGTCACCAACTGTATTACACAGTCATGGTAGATCTCTTGGATGGGAATAATTTTACAGCACATTGATAATAATAAGAAGAATGCAGGCTATTTTTAAAACACCAAATTCCACATAAAAAAATGGATTCAAGGTGTAGTCAAGGAGAATTCTAGAATACATCCTAGTATGCTCCCTGACATGAACAACCATTAAGGCATGTATTTCCATCAGTTGTCAAGCACAAACATCTACAGAAAATTGTGACAAAAATACCTAAACCATCACAACATCTTCGTAAATATGGAATTTTCTTTGAATAGTGGCAATGATTGTGACAAAATGCCTAAAAAAATAACATCTTTGTGAATTAGGGAATTTTCTTTGGATAGAAGCAATTATCACGTTTGCTCATTTTAGCGCAAGGTATTTTTGATACCCTAGACATAAATAAATAATGCTTACTCAAGAACGAATGAAAATTAATTTTGTAAAATGCCCTTGATATAGATGGGATCCCGGAGTACAGTATATCTATCAAGTCAAACATGAAAATCTTTTGACAATTACTCAAAATGCAATCTTGACAGGTTTCATCCTGTACAGAAACAATATCGCTCGTCTTTCCTCCGATTGCAAGAATGTGTCATTTTTACTTCTCTTGTTATACTGTTTTAATTGAATATGGGAGTGATTTTCAAAAGTTGCAGTTGATCATAACGCGCTAATCAAAATCATTGTTTCATGTGCGTCTTGTTAGAAGCGCAGATCATTAAAATGGAGCATTCAATAAGAACATACACGTAGGCTAGTCTAAGTCTAAAAATAGCAAGTAAGTAAAGTATGATGTTAAGTCTCTTCAGCTCCCATCCGACACTGCCGAAGCCGAAGAATGGATAAAATGATAACATAGACATAGTGAACTCATCTGGTGCTAATGCACTTTCGTATCCAGCCGCGAGTATGATCTACGGAGATGCGTCGTTCTTTGGATAATAAAACGTTCCTTTGTGTACATGTATGTGTGTATACCGGCGGCAGTGCCGCTGGATACGAAAGTGCATTAGCGCCACTCATCTTGGAAAAAATGTAAAAAAAGACCCTAAAGAAGGCATCTCCAGATAAAAATTGAATTATAAGTATTGTAATGGTAGGCCATCCTGGCCATAGGCTTAGTTAATAAGACTAAAGTAAAGACTTAAGTCTTAAGTTAAGTATGATGGGGTCACATTAATTTGTATCCTTTTTCTAGAGCATTTTTGGATCGTGGTACTTAGCACAATATATCTCCTAAAATACGAATTTATTTTTTAAAATCTTGGCACGAAATGAAACTAGATATTTCAGGCTTCAAATATTTCCAAAAATAAAATGAATCCACGAAAGAATCACGGAGATATCGCAATATCAAAATTTGATTGACGAAACGATCGCATCGCTCCATGCTGGAAAATGGCGAGAATTGTCAACAAATTGTGTCATATTAATTCGTAGGCCCCGTTTTGAACAAGATTTACCATAAAATTGCTTCCATCTAAGATGCAAAATTTACAGAAGCTTGACCACAAAATATCAAGGAATCGAATGGTATGTCTGCTTACTTACAAATTTGATGATTTCTGTCTGAAAATTGGAAGGATTCACTTCAGTGTCGCGAGACCCGTGTTTTTCTGCAAATGCAAGCAAATCTGCCGATCTTTTGGCAATATTTTCATTGTTTTGGGTCCTTTGCTAAGAAAATTTCCAATTTAGGCAAATAAACAACGCTCTTTACGATGGTGATGTCAGATTTGCAATATTTCATCGATTTTGTAGAGATTCATTCATAAGATGTACGAATTAATATGATGCGCGAATTAATGTGACAGCACCATAGGCATAGCATAAGCTAGCTAGAATCAGATCTCATTCACTGAATTCAGACAAAATATGTTGGTGTACAGTTCTAGTTAATTCACAGAACTCCAAGACTTTTCACACATTAGCAACTTTGATACACACCAATGTGTTGCCGTGGAACTCAATTTTTTAAGTATGCACGCGCGGGTACCGGTACCATGCCCTCCCTGCCTGGATTCACCCCGTAGCATCGGGCATAGCTTTACCTATGCCTGGTCGAGCTCGACACCCGGCCGCGGCCCTGCCTGACTGTTCAAAACATCTTTCAAACACTTCGATTTAATACCTTTAAATTGGCTTTGAACTCACCGAACCCATTCCATGCATGTATTCGATATTTATCCAACCACAAGTTTAAATGAAGGGTCCCAAAAGGTTACAACAGAAACATAACAGGAATGCTTATTAGATAATCAATCAATCAATGCGATTATGTTATGCTTCGTGGTCTTACATAACGCATGGATCTCTGAATTTATTTTTTCCACTTGTCAGGAAAGTTCATTGTCATCATTTTAGACATTATCACAACATAAAAATCTTCTTACATCAAACATTTAAAAATTATTTGTCGTGTAAAACATGAAATAATACCTGTTGGTTTAAACATGACGAATTTAGTTTCATCTATTTGTCTTGAAACAGACTAGCAATTGACGCCGTTTCACGTTTCCATAGCGCGCATCATATCTCGCACATGATATTGCATAAACGACATCGTTTATGTGAATGGATGTCGGCTCCGCGGGGGGGGGGGGGGGGGGTCACCTCTTCGATTTAACAAAGGGGGTTCTGTGTATCAGCATCAACATCAGCATAAGCATTATACGGAAGTCCTGTAGTTCATCCGGTGTCACTTCATCTTTTATCAGACTTGTTTTTTAGAACTGAGAGGACAGGCGATTCAGAGTTGGATACTGATCAAATTTGGTAATGGAGGTTTGACCAATGGATGTCGAGCCAGCCTCCTCCTGAAAATTGTCAGGCTTGTTGCATTCACCACGGATTGGTGTAGGTTGTTCCAGTCCGTGATAATTCTTTTGCTGAAAAAAATGTACTCTGAGATTAAGTCTTAATCGTTTTGAATGAATGTCCATCGGGATGTCTAAGCTGACTTACCAAAATATTGCTGAAGATTTGGCTGATGCCCATGAAATTTCAAAGTGGCCCATTTTGGCCCTAAAAATAAAAGCATTTTGTGGCTAAAAATTTGACAAAAAAACCTTTCAAATTTGACATTTCTCAGTGGTAATATTTTAATGTTCACACGTTGGGCTCATAAAAATTGATACCCACAAAATTTGGGAGGGGCTTCTGTCCATAAATGAGTATTTATGAAATGTATGACTCTAGAGCTCTCTCCTGCCAAATTTCGACCCATAGGCCCGTATTCCGATAGCGAGGTTTATGTTAACCCTAGTCTAAATCTGTGGTTTAAGTATGGGTAGCCAAAAGTGCCAACACTTTTTTTTACACTGTATAATTTTTATGTTAACTGCTCTCTTTTCCCATGCTTTAATAATGTAGAAAACTATTGAAGTTTTTATTCCGAGACAGTTTGGAATACTATGAGTGCCAAATATGCTGATAAGTTAAACATCGACTGTTCTAGATTCAATCCTCTTTTGGCTTCCCATACTTAAACCACAGATTTAAACCTCGCTATCGGAATAGATGGTTGATTTTGGAGTAAAAGTGACCCTTTTCTTGAAGCATCAGCCACATTTTCAGTAATCATTTAAATGCCAGCTCTGATGACTGCAGATCCCCAAATAATTATTTTTCCCTTCTCTCTTCTTTGTCATGTATCATTGTGTCCCCGTATTGTACCCTATTTTATTCTGTTCCAATCTCTACTCTGCTAATACATTTCCTCACTGTCCATCATTTTTCATCTTCCAGCTTACTTTCATCAAAGATACGCTTTTTCATCTCGTTACTTTCATTAAATTTTCGTTTGATTACTATGTACTTACGCGGGGGCCTATAAATAACAAGCAATGCTTTTCCATAGGCTCCCTTCACTTGTCACTTAAGTTTTATATATGAAATGAACAGGGGTTTTTTTTTTGAAAAAAAAAGAAAGATATGATGTCGAATACCTTTTTATCTATTTTCTTCTATACATGCTTATACTAAATATCTTTGTATTGCTTTATATCCTTTGTTTTACATTATATAGTTTTGTTTTGTTACTTTAAATGTATTATTTGATTTTTGATCTGTGGAAAATAAACTTGAACTTGACTTAAGAGCAGCTTTTTGGAAAAATTCGGGGCGCAGGGTCAGAGGATCGAATATTTTCTTGCGATTCAAAAGGGGGCTTCTTTTTAAATTCAAGGACTGTCAGCCACGGTTTTCTGACAACGAAGGCTGCTCCTCCTCAGCATCATCTTCATCGCCACTACCACAATCGTTATACTTATCATTACATGTTAAAGATCATCCCTTCCCCCTTCCCCTCCGCGTCATTATAATTATCGCCCTCACAAATTACATATTATCTTTCACACGTGCAATAAAAATTGCCTGGATAAAAAGATACTTTGAAGATAATAACAAGGGCAAATGGAAACGACTTCTTGCTTATTCCATCAAAGATATGGGGGTGGCGCATTCTTTACCGATAATCTCCATTTATTTTATTGTTCCTAAATACACTGATATTTTTTTTAGGAAATATGTGCTAATTGCATGCATGGACTCATTACAAGTACTGCAATCCAGTGAAATTTAAAGAAATAATTTGTCAACCTCTTTGCCTCAGTTCCTATATCAGTATTTTAATCGATGGAATGCCTTTAATCGTTAAAATCCTGACTTTTAAATGTTCAAGATATTCTAAAAGCCAACGATATGACATTCCACGAAATCCTCAACAAAGGTAATTTTCTGTCACAATCTTTTATTTTATATTACTGGATTATCTCCGCCTTACCCAAACGATGAAGATTCATAGTTAATTAAAAATTGGATGAAAATTAAAATCTTTTATTTGAACATGCATGCAGATTTTTGTTGGACGACTTTCGGAAGCGAAAGAAGGTGTCTAAATGATACGATATATTGTTAAAAAAATCACTCATAAATTCTGAGACTAACAATAAAGAGAAATTGCAAACAGATTTACAAATTGACTTAGAAGATTCAATGATCTGGAAATCACCATTTTCATTAATCTATAGATCATCCATAGCTGAGATTTTTTTTTTTTTTTTTTACTTTAAGTTGATTTACCTAAGAATAACAACGCACTTTAAAAAAAATATGAAATAGGTGTCATTTCCTCATCCAAATGTACCCTTTGTGAAAATCCAGATCAAACTTTAGCCCATTTGGTTATACATTGCAAGAAAGTGAATTCCTTTTGGTCTGATATATCTAAATGGCTGAGAGGAAAGCATGCATGTTATTACATGTATTTTTTTTCAGGGGAAGAAATTTATTTTGGAACTATTATTACGACCACTTTTATTTTGTGAATACCGTTATCATATATGGTAAATACTTTATTTCACTTTTCTAAATCGAAAACGTTTCCCCTTCTTTTCCTCATTTTTTCAGAAGTTTGAAACATTTAGAAAAAATAGAAATAATTATTGCTCTAAAGAAAACTCGATTTGATATACACAACAAAAATGGCGAAGTATGTCTTGGAATTATTTTGTTCAATGTGATATATTATGTTCTATTCTATTATGTTGACTATATCACATGCATGTAATTTGATTTGATGAGAATTATTCCAATAAATACTTTTAAAAAATATCATTATAGTCATCATCATCATTATTTTCATCATCACCACCGTCTGACCATCATCCTCCTCCTCATCATCATCATTATTATCATCATCATTATATTCATCACCATCATCATCATCATCATCATCACATTATCCTCATCATCATCCTCATCATCATCCTCATCATCATCATCATCATCATCATCATCATCATCATCATCATCATCATCATCAATCACCATCATCATTATAATCATCACATCATCATCTTCATCATCATCATCACCATTATCATCATCATCCTTATAATCTTCACATCATCATCATCATCATCATCATCATCATCATCATCATCATTATATCCATAACCATCAAATTTTTTTTGTATTCCTTCTCATTCTTCTTCTCACATCACCCCATTTTTCTTAAACTATCCAAGGACATCTTCTTCTTTCCCTTCTTCTCCCATCTCTCCTCTCTTTCCTATTTCTTTTAATCCTTCCTGGATGTCATCTTCATTCCTTTCTTCTTTTTCATCTATCATTGAAGTCGCATTTTCCTTTTTATATAGTCAAGAATGTATAAATGCATTTAAGATAACGCTGTTAAGCAGTCAATTACAACTGAGAATCTTTTATAAACCTCACAAGCTTTGCATATCTTTTTTTTTTAGAAACAAATAAACTCCCGCAATATCTCCCCTTATGCTATGGTCAGACGGACATGTACGGATGTCTGCGGATGCATCCGTAAAAAAATTGATTTCATCCGCAGAAATTGTTGAAAATCTGCGCAAAAAAACCCCAAACCACGGTAGATACGCATGAGATACGGATGCAATACGCATGGAATACGCAAATCCTGCGGATGTTCTACGGAAGACACCCCTTTGGCGGATGTGCCACGCTAGTGTCACTTAAATTCTGCGCAAGCGATACGCAAGATGCGGACTAGATACGGATGTTCTGCGGAAGATACGGAAGTCCTGCGCACAATACGCATGAGATACGCATGCGTGTCACACG